>OVAN01010821.1:0-15315 GCA_900406275.1 Anastatica hierochuntica
CGAAAAGAAGTCAGCAGAACGTGACGAACTCACCAACTCTCTCGCAAAACAAGCCGAGACCTGAACTACGAGAACCAAAAAAATCCTTCCGCGTGGAGCAACTTGACTTCGCGGAAGAAGACTCAACTTCACGACTATGCCTGGAGCACTCCGTGACACGCAGGAGAAATCATCGGAACCAAATCCCGATGAGATTACACCTGTCGCAACCCGGGCTGGTGCGAATGACCTCCTAGGTCTTGAAAAAGAAACGGAGGAACATGAGGCTTAGCGACTCGACCTAGACTTCAGCGACCACACCGATCCTACGGACGAGGACGTTGATGTTCACCCGAGAAGGGTCAAGGGTCGAGAAGCTCGCCGCAATTCTAAGCTCAACGAACCCATGACGGAGGAAGAAGAAAACCTCCTCTGGGTCGAGCAGCAAAAGCAGGCCGAAGAGCTGGCCAGAGTCGCTAACAGAACGCGCAAGTCTTCTCACAAAACTGCCAGCGATCTTGACGATCTCCGCAATTACATCGCAAAGACTGCGGCAGAAGTAAAAGCTGTAAAGTCGCAGATCCATCANCTCCTGGACGAGGCTCGAAAGACTCCTTTCACTGCCCGCATCACAAACGCAAGGATCTCAGATCTGGGAAAGGTGAAGATCCCAACCTATGACGGGACCACCGACAAGAAAGTTTACCTACAGAGTTTCCAGATTGCGCTGGCGAGATCGAAACTCAAGGAGGGCGAAAAAGACGCTGGCTTCTGCCACCTTTTCGTCGAGCATCTCCAGGGAGCCGCCCTCGAGTGGTTCTCCCGTCTGAGGTGAAACTCCATCGGAATTTTTTGCCAGCTCTCTTCGGCGTTTCTCAAGCAATACTCCATGTTCATGGATCGAGAAACTTCCGACGTCGACCTATGGAGCCTGTCCCAACGCGAGGACGAATCTCTTCGAGATTTCATGACAAGGTTCAACCTGGTGATGTTGAAAGTCAGCGGGATCAGCGACAGAGTCACAGTAGATGCCCTCCGCAAGACGCTCTGATACAAGTCGAAGTTGAGGAAGTGAATTTCTCTCGAAAAACAACGAACAATCCAGGACGCGCTTCACAAAGAAAAGAACTTCATAATCATCGAAGAAGAGATGAAGGTCCTATCGCAGAAGCATAAGCCGTCCAAGGCGTCCTCGAAAGACTTTGTCCCAGAGCAAAAATCGAAGAAGAAAGCTCCCCGAAACGACAAGTATGTCCACCACGAGGGAGAAGACCTCCATGGTGCACACAACTATGCCGTTAGCTCTCAGTCTGAACAAGGGAGAACTTCGGGGAACACCTGGACGCGGAACGCAACTTACGATGAGAAGGTCTTCTACGAATTTCATCAGACAAAAGGTCACTCCACTGTGAACTTCAAAGTTTTCGGAGCAAGACTTGCGGCAAAACTGTTCGTAGGGGAGCTCTCGGACGTAACCAGCATTAGAGACCTGATTAGCGACACTGACCCCCAAGCCGGAATCGACAAAGCGCTCCCACGCGACGTCGCTCAGGCTGACGCTAAACGCGGCAGGAAACCTGATGAAAAAGGCAACGATTCGAATCGTCGCAGAGTGAACATGATCATGGGTGGAACCCAGTTCTTTCGCGACACTGTCTCGTCAATAAAGGACTATCGTCGCAAGGCTGAGACAAGCGCAAACTGGTCCACGCCTCTCGACGATGCCGAGAACAGCATGATCACTTTCGAGGAATACGAAATCGTCAGACTCGACAAACCGCACAACGACCTGCTCGTAATCGACCTCATCATCGGAGACCTCGAGGTCGCAAGAATCCTGATCGATACGTGGTCAAAAAATGTCCCGACGAAACCGATACCTGAAAAGGACTACGGAAACGATGTTCTCTCCTTCGGACACAGGAATCGTAAGGATATCTGAAAACTTCGAGATTCTCATAGTTTAGACTATCTCTTCCCGATTTGGCTTCAAAGCTTCGAAGATAGCCGATCATGACCAATCTCCGCATAAAGTCTATCCGTCCCAAGCAACTAGAGCATCCAAGTGTTAAGGTTAGCATCGATGGCTCTCGGATAACTCTCACGAGGCCACATAATACATCCTCCGGAGCGATACGAAACCACCAAAAGCGTTGAAAAACCGCATCGCTTCGAAGAGATGTCTAAACGCCGATTGACGCCAAACCTACGAACGAGTCTTGGAACCGATTGACGACTGAACTAGAGGCTGATCTAGACGTCGATTGGAACCAAGACCGAAGGTCCGTCTTGGCGCCAATTGGCGCCAAGACAGAGTGTCTGTCTTAGCGCCGGTTGGCGCTGAGACGGGGATAACGTTCAGCCGTAGTCCGTTGACTAAACCACATCCTTTGCGATCGTCATTTCCTTCGAATCGTCACTTGATCGTCTCTCGTTTTGTCTCAATTGTAGTTTCGGTCAAACCATCATGACAATAGTCGGAAGGATTCGTGTTTTCTGTGGGCTTCGTATCAATTGTATAAAAAGATGACGGTTAACTTAAACACCGGAAGAGTCTAAACTATACGATCGGCATTATCGGTCCACGAAGTTGTTGCCGCTTATTCCTACGAGAAACGGTTTTCCGCGGTAAATCATAAAAATCACTTAGCCGCGAAACGGCCCGAAAGGGCCCACACCGCGATAATGGTCCACTTACGATTTTCGGGCGAGAACCGGCCCACTTGCAATGACGGTTCACCAGGGTTTCACGAAAATGTCAAGTTTTGGAGAAGATAAGGAAGGATCTCGAAAAGATATAGGTAAATCAGGGAAAAAAGAATATTTCCACGAAAAGATATGCACGAATCGGGACAAGTAAAGAAACGAGCCGAGCCCACGAAGACCTATATAAAGTGTGCAAAGGAAGAGATGAAGGAAGACAATTTTTGTCATCGCAAAACACTTAGAAAAAACTAGGGTTCTTACTTTGTTTTCGTAAACGAGCTGCGTCTCAACTAGGTAACGAGTTTACGCTGTAGTTCTAAGGTTTTCACCAACAGTTTGCGGCCACGACTTAACACCGGTTCCGCACGCTCCGATCACGAATTCGAATAAGATCCCTTAACTTTCTTCGTTATCTGTGTCTGTCGAAATCGTTCTTCGCTTACGTTTTTCGTTTACTTTTGATTCGTTTTCATACTCATTCTGTATTCGTTCACGTTAACCTATTTTTACGAATCTTATTACTTTACCACCGTTAAATGTATATCGCTTCGCAATCTGTTTCGTATTAATTCACTTTCTTTATCTACTTGTTTCGTTTCGTAATATGTTTTTCTCTTAGTTTCGTATTTCTTATCTAATAACTTTTTCACTCACTGCTTGATCTGTCGATCTTTGGCTACAGAGAGTCCTTTGAACCACATAAGTTTGACAGTAAGAATTTCGGTTCCCACAATATATATATATATATATATATATATGATTGACTAGGAAAAAAGTTACAATAAGTAGTGATCAAAATAGATGCTACGTAACATAGTTCTGATAAGAATCATATATAATGACACATTTTCTCAAAGATGCCCACGTCATCAACTTAAATATCTTTCTTTTTATTTTTTGTCAGAACATCAAGTTAAGTATTTAATACAAAAAAACCAAGCTATTAAACTCTTGATTTTTGTATTTCTCTTAATTAAGAAAACCATACTATTATTCCACTATAATCGTCTAGACATCTCCAAGACATTAATTGTCAAATGAGTTTGCCACATATCTTCATTATAATGAATTTTAAAAAAAATTGATATGACAATCTAATGTTGTTTGATTGGTTATAATTTTCATCTAAACCAAAAATTATGACATGACAAAAATTTAATTTATAATTTATTTATATATTTATTCCATTTCATAATTCAAGATTTATTTTTTTGGTTTATTTTTATTTTATATTCTCTTTTGCTTAGATTGGTTTTCATTCAAACATATTTTTTATACATTTTTCCTATAAACTATATACCTTTTACATCAAATGCATTTTTATTATGATTGAGAATTATGAAATGAAATTCATTAGTTTCTTTTCGTAATCCTCGCCAGCGATCATGATGACCAAAAGAGTAATGTTGATGTATTAACTATTAAAAATGTAGTCGTATAATATATGAATTTAATTAGACGTTGAAAACGTGGTTAATATCAAATCATATATATGAGAATGTGATCAGATTGACGAAAGAAGAGAACCTTGAAAATGATGGCTACCACAACGACCAAAATCAAAATATAAACAAATCAAATCTGAACAAACTAAATTGTAAGAGACGAAAAAATATAAAATAAAAATAAAATTAATTTTTAATTGAGTATTTATTTAATACGTACGAATGACTAATTCAATTAGTCTATACATATACATATGTGCATATATGCACCAACACTAAAATATAACTTTTGTACAACTTTCTTAAATATTTGTTCTCTATTTTGGAGATGATTTATTTATATGTTGATGCTGATTTTGACGCTCTAAATCCTACAAAAAGCAAATTTGTAAGGCCATCTAAGGTAAATATTGTTTGCATTAACTTTTCTATTTGTATTATGCTCCATTACAATCCTTGGATTCCTAATGCATACTATTATATGTACGTATTATGGACTTGGTACCATGATTCAAAATCATAAGATAAAATCTTAGATGTAAAAGATGTAAGTTATCCAAATACATACTTTCTAATTTCACAACTGTAAATTTAGATGAAATATTCAAGTTTTAATAGTAGTTTCGCAAATATTACAAATGCAAGCATCTCTTAAGCAAAGTTATATTAATCAAACAATTGAGAAGAGAAAACACGATGATATCATGATTTTCCTTTAGAATTTCGTCTTCAAGATTAAAAAAGATGATTAATTTGTTTGAATTATTAGTTACATCTGTAATTTTTTATTAATTTCGTTTAGGCTTCATAATTTTTATTTTCATTTATGCTTTTTATTAAATAATTGTTACATTTTTCTCATGAAATCCAAAAAACAAAGAAATAGTTATGATTATGAAATTATTACTTGCCGTATATCTCTATTTTAAATATTTCTTCTAACAACCGAAATATTTAAATAATAGTTGTTGACGTATATTACGTTAGTTGTTGCCGTTAAATAATCCCCTATATATTAATGGAGAAGTAGTTTAAGTGAATTATGCTTATGTGTCAACTTCTTAGACTTTCAACATTAAATTGTTATAATTTCATTGGTCAAAATTTTTTAATATTTTCTAACAAAAAACTCTCATTAAAAAGAAAATCTTGTAAAATATTCCTACACTAATAATGTTTCACCTTTTAAAGAATTAAATTATTAATTTAAACATCAAAATATAATAATTTTTTCTCTCATTTCAAAAATGTGTATTAACAAATTTCATCAAAATGAAAAACTCTAAATTACTCACAAAAGTATTTAATCTCTATGTACTTTCAAAAACAAAATTTATTAACCCAACCAAAATGATAGAAAAAACAATTGAAGGTGATGGCGACGACGATTTTAAATCTGGATCTACACTAGCTCGGTGGAGGCTGGGCATGGGGTTACAATTGGATCGAGGGTGGATCTGTTGTGGAGAAGAGGAATTCAGAGAGGATCGAAATTTTAAAGGCAATGTTCTGGCTCAGATTGGTCAAGGATCTCCTCCCAGAGTCTCAATAGGAAGGTGGAAGAATGTCTCCCTGTTTCAGGGGAGCGACGAGTACCATCGGTGCTTTAGGAGACTCATGGAGAGAGATTTTCTTTGTACCCATGGTTATCCAAATTAGGGAGTTTGGGAGAATAGAGCTCGAGGAAAGGCTCGCGATTAGAGAGTCCTTACGGTAATTGAGGCTGGCGAGATTCCAGTGAGTCGGAAGAGTTGTCTACGGGAGGGTTTAGCGGTGGTCACGAGATTAACCACCCGAGGGCTTACTGAGGTTTGGCTATTGCATGGAATTCTGTTGTTGCAAACGGGATTTGTTTCTAGGAGCCAGAGTCAGCTAGGAATGCTTTGGTTTTGGAAAGGGTTCCGACTGTTTGAGCATCAGGGGAGCTATGGTAGTATCGAGCTTAGTAACTTTGTTGAGAATCGATTGAGAGAGAAGTGTGTCGATGGTCACTGGTTTTGGAAAGAAACATCATGTTTGATTTGTGCTTTTAATGGTGATGGTAATGTGGGATTCTCAAGACCAAGTGGAGATATCTTCAGTTATTTGGGGGTATCACATGAGGGTAAATCTTTGGAGACATTTAAAGGTGAAAGGAGATTAGGAAATTGGATATTGGTAGAATCAAGTTTACGATCAGATTTTCAGTTTTTGGAAAGCTTCGATGTTAGTAATGGAAAAGATCTTCAACAGAGGGGGAGAAAAATACACGCATAATTAAATCACTGGATTTTAAGGATCAATTCTCGATCCCAATTTTCTCTACTGGAACTCCTAAGTATATATAGAAGCATTGAGTCTGAGGTTAAGTCATCTAACTCCATTGGTTTTCTACTGGTTTTGCGAGGTTAACAGAGGTATACCAATCGAGTTCTTTATTCTAGACATTCTGTCTTCTGGAATTTTATGCTTGGTCATAATATGGCTCAATTGATGGCTAACAAAGGGAAGAGTTTGGTCCGAACTGAGGCTGTGAAACTGTCAACAGCGGGTATTGCTCGTCGAATCTAGCAATTTGCATTGACTATGATTGGGAGGCTAATGAACCCGGATGTCCAAAGGATGGACAGTCTTCTAGTCAATCTTTCAAAGATATGGAAGCTAGAAGGCAAGGTGGAAGGTGGTGACCTGGGTAATGGGAAGTTTCAATTCAACTTCCAATCTAAGAGGGATATCTTAGATGTTTTAAGCCATTGTCCGTACCCCTTTGACGGTTGGATGGTCTCTCTGGTTGTGTGGGAGCATGTGGTTCTACCACTGTATCCCTCAGCCATTACTTTTTAGGTTAAAGTAGAAGACATTCCAATGCATCTATGGGAGCTGGAAACGGTTTGAGCAGTGGGAAAGGCTATTGGGACGGTAGAGGAGATCGATGAGGATTCAGGTAGTGTAAAGTGACGGTGGATGGCTTTAAGCCAATCAACTTCCAAACTGTGGTGCCCTTCGAACACAAAGAGGAAATCATTGTTGGCTTAAAGTATGACAAGCTAATGGGCTAGTGCACGCATTGTCATTTGTTAACTCACGATGTATCGGTGTGTCCAGAGCTGAAGGTGACTCTTGTGGAGAAGCAGGAGGTCTCTCACCATGGTGGTGAAGTTGAAAACCGGTCACATGAAGGTTTAAACAGAGGCAGAAATCGCAGACTACCAGATAAAAGGGCCCTGGAAAGGGAGTTAGTGGATAGTTTGGGTCAGGATTCACAAGGATGTGAGGGGAGACATAACAAAAATAGAGAGGGAAAAGGTTGGGGCAAGGATTCTTACGCAGAAAAAGTGATGAAAAGAGGGGATGCTGGGGATGCTCGGATCTATCGGCACAAAGTTTATAAGCAGGGGAACACTCGACAACATTACAAAGATGTTCGTCCAAGGGATGGGAGTTCATCATCGACGTTAAGTCAACGTCATACAAAGTGGCCAAAGCCACTGTACTCTGTAGAAGCTAATCACCAATGACGTAATATGGTGACAGTGGATTTTCAAAATCCTTCAAGTGACAAAGGCAAAGGTAAAGCTATAGACATAGCTATGGATAATGTGATTACTAATGATAATTGTCTCATGTCCTCTAGTCATGTTGATTCGGATGACCTGTTGGTTGAGGATGGTGAGTTCGTGGATGATGGTGTTCTGGGAGAAGCTGGGAAAGAGACGAAGAGTGCTGATCAAGAAGGGAAGTTATTGGTTAATGAGGAAATGGTGAACAATGAGGTTATGTTGGCAGAGGAATTTATACATAAGGAAACGGTCTCTGGTGATGATGAAAATCAGAATCGTACGGTCATAGTTCCTGAGTCAGGGGGTTTATCGAACCCTATTGAACAAGGTATCTCTTCTTCTGTTTTCAAGTTTATCTCGGGTGTTGAGGTTCTTACTCTGGATATTAAGGATATTAATATGAATTCTAGGAAATCATCAAGGGTTAGGGGTAATAAGAGTCCTGGGAAAATAAAAGGAATTAATATTAGGAAGATGAATATGATGTTAATGGTATCGCCTAAAAAGTGATTGGATACTCGTGGAAAATATGTTAAAAGTTCTATGGTTTCTAATATGAACTCATCTCACTTTTTAGGAATGAAGAAGGTGGTCATAGAGACTAAGGGAGACACTAAGGCCATGGTGTCCTCCAAGAATATGAATCAAGGGATGGTGGCTCTCCCGAAACCTCCGGCTCACCCGTGAAGATTCTAAACTGGAATTTTCAAGGCTTGGGAAACGACTTGACATCGGATACTTTAAGAGATTTTTGATTTAAATTTAGACCGAATATTGTTTTCTTTTCGGAAACTAAACAATGTTCTTCTAATTTTAAAAAATTTCAAATAAGTATTGGTTTTAATAATTTGTACACGGTGGACCCGTTAGGTTCAAATGGTGGACTTGCTGTTTTCTACAATAATAAATTAAAACTAGATATTTTATTCTCTAGTAACCGCATTATTAACGTCAACGCTTCTTTTCAATGCATTAAAGTCTCTATTTCATTTGTATATGGAGAACTTGTGACTACGTATCGGTACAAAGTATGGGACAAACTAATGGAAATAAGCATGCAACGGTCAAAACCCAGGTTAATAATAGGGGATTTAAACCAATTAACCGGTAATCATGAGAAGAAGGGAGGGCCAACACGATCCGCGGCTTCTTTTGTCCCCTTTAACCAAATGTTAAATCATTGCGGAATGAAAGAATTTCCATGTGCGGGAGACCAGCTTTCATGGAAAGGTACACAGAATAAACAAACTGTCCGATGTAAATTGGATAGGGCGGTAGGTAACGAGGATTGACATAATGCTTTTCGACATTCTAAAGTGGAATATTTGGCAAGGATAGGATCAGACCATCATCCCATATTATTAAAATTTAACTAAAAAGAGGAAAAGTATTTTAAAAAAATTTGGTTTGATAAAAGATGGATAGGAAAGGACGGTTTTGCTGAGACCATTGCCACAGGTTGGCAACGTACAAGAAATTTTCGAGAACCAGTTTTCGTGGATAAAATAAAAAATTGTAGAAATTCGATTTCATGGTGGAGGAAAAATAATATACCACCAGGGAAGGAGAATAACGAGGTTTTGAAGGCCAAGTTGGAAGAAGCTCATAATGATGATTCGGTATCGCAGGATATAATCATTGATATAAAAAAGCTTCAAGAAGCTTATAAAGAAGAAGAAATATTTTGGAAAAAGAAGCAGAAACTTATGGTTAAAAGAAGGAGACATGAACACAAAATTCTTTCATGCTTCAACGAAGCAAAGACGGGCAAGAAATCGTATTTCGGGACTTTTCGATTCCCAGGATACATGGGAGGAATCACTGGAAAAGATGGAAAGTATAGCGACAATGTATTTTCATAATCTTTTCACACCTACTGCGACAGGAAGTTTTTCTCGAGTTATTGAGAATGTGGTACCGTATATCACAGATAGGATGAATCAGTCATTGAAAAGAGATATTTTGGAAAAGGAAGTAAGGTCAGCACTTTTTGCCATACACCCGGAAAAATCCCTTGGTCCTGATGGGATGACGACTTTGTTTTCCAACGTTATTGGGGCGGGTGTTCTAAAGGATGACATAGTCAGTTTGGTTAAAGGTTTTTTGAGTCAGGAAAATTCGATCCATGACTTAAAGAGACAAATATTTGTCTAATTCGAAAGACAGATCAACCTAAGAGGATGTATGAGCTTAGACCAATTATCTTATGCAATGTGGGCTATAAGATTATATCCAAAATTTTATGTTTAAGGTTAAGAAAGTTTCTCCTGTCAGTCATCTCAGAGACAGAATCAGCCTTTGTGTCCGGGAGACTAATCACGGACAATATTTTGATTGCTCACGAGATATTCCATGGATTACGTACTAACCAAAGTTGTCGATATGATTTCATGGCCATTAAGACGAATATGAGCAAGGCATATGACCGAGTTGAATGGCCTTTTTGGAAGCAGTTATGCAGAAATTGGGTTTTGGATAAAAGTGGATATCCTGGTTGATGTGGGGTGTTCAGTCGGTTTCTTATAAGGTTCTTTTCAATGGTCACCCGACAGGAAATATTGTTCCCCAGAGAGGCTTAAGATAGGGTGATCCTTTATCCCCGTATTTGTTCATCTTATGTACGGAGGTTTTGATTGCTAACATTAAACGGAAGGAAATGGATGGTGCTTTAACAGAAATTAAGATCGCACAGCAAAGTCCTGCGATCTCTCATTTCCTTTTCGCGGATGATAGTCTTTTCTTTTACAAGGCAGAGGCTTCTTAGTGGTCAAGCTATTTTAGATGTTCTCAAGGATTATGGGGTTGCATTGGGTCAAGTAATAAACTTTGACAAGTCATCTGTCTTCTTTGGCAAGAATGTTCCGGAGCAAAATAAAGTTGTGATGAAGGTACAACTAGGTATTTCGAAAGAAGGGGGAATGGGTAATTACCTAGGTATTCCATAGAGTGTGGCCGGTCCTAAAAGCCAGATTTTTAACTTTATAAGGGAACGACTCAGAGAACGAGTAAATGGATGGTCGTCCAAATTTTTATCAAAAGGGGACAAGGAAATTCTGATAAAATCAGTTGCTCTGGCGCTACCCAATTATGTCATGTCATGTTTTAGGCTCCCCAAAGGTTTAACTTCAAAGTTAACTAGTGCGATTTTTAAATTCTGGTGAAGCTCCAATGGATGTAACCGCGATCTCCATTGGGTTGCATGGGACAAAGTATGTATTTCAAAAGAGAACGGAGGCCTCGACTTTAGATCTTTGGAGGACTTTAACACGACTTTATTGGCCAAACATCTATAGAGACTAATACAATTTCCGGATTATTTGTTGGCTCGCGTTCTTCAGGGCAGATACTTTAGAAATGTTTACCCTTTGAACGCAAAAAGACCAAACTCTCCTTCTTTCGGGTGGAAGAGCATTTTTCAGCCCAAACATTACTCAAAACAAGGGATTAGGATACATATAGGTTCTGCATTAATACTTCAGTGTAGAATGACCCATAGATTCCGGATGTACAACCAAGAACAACAAGAGATCCAGGGAGCGTATGGCACCCTAGACTAAAGGTTCAACATCTAATAAACCATACGACGAGGGAATGACATTTGCCAATTTTCTAGGAATTTATGGTTCAAGAAGTCATTGAGCTCATTAGGGGTATCCAACCGAGCCGGATTACTTCTTATGACGGTCTGATATGACATTATACAAAATCGGGTCAATATACGGTTAGATCGGGGTATAGACTACTTAACTCGGTGGAAATAAATCGGATAAATAATGTTGGTTGGGGTTGAAGCCTGGAGGCCCTAAAAGCTTTTACTTGAATAAAATGCCCGCTCAAAATACAACATTTTTTTTGGCAATTCATTACAGGGAGTATAACGGTGGCAAGGAATTTAAGTGATAGAGGGGTGCAGTGTAATTTAACGTGTCAACATTGTGGCCAAGTTGAAGAATCAATCAATCCTGTTTTCTTTGAGAGTGAATCAATTAGGCCGATTTGGAATTCTTTTTGTAACCCGAAGAGACCAGAGGACTTTCCTACATGCTCACTGTATACTAATATCGATTACCTATTCTGGCGAAGTCCAATGAGAAACCACGACAGGAATTCTGCTATATTCCCTTGGATATTGTGGCTTATTTGGAAGGAACGGAATCATATGATGTTCCAAGGTATTCAGCTTGTAGCTGTGGATATTCTAAAAAATGCAGAGACTGACATGGCGGCTTGGGTAGAGGCTCAAGTATAATCAAACCTAGTTGAAGAGCAAATTTATACGGAGATTCCACGATCTAATGGACTAATATGTCGAATAGATGGATCTTGGAAACAATCGGATCCCACTTCCGATCTTGGGTGGATATGTAAGGATAGGGACAATTCGATAGTATTAGTAGGAGCGAAATGTTGTTGTCGAATCCTTTCACCTTTGCACTCAGAGTTGGAAGCTATGCTATGGGAAATGGAAGAGCTCCATAATCGATAAATCAATTGTCAATCCTTTGAGACGAATAGTTTAGAGCTTTTCAACCTCCTGCAGCATCCGCATGATTGGCCGGCTTTCTTAAATCCTATTCATGACTTTCAACGACTTTGTGGATACTACCCAGAGTTTTCAATCTCTACTATCTCGCGCACGGGGAATACACAAGTAGACTGTCTCGCTCGAGGAGCCCGAATTTTTTTTCTCTGATTATATTTTTGTAAACTCCTATCCTCCGGATTGGGCAATCAATGCTGGAGTGACTTTCTGATTAATGTGTGGTTGACAAAAAAAGCTTTCCGTTTTGACAAGTGCTTGATTTAAAAATAAGGGATAACAAAAGCGGTTAGATCTGGATGGGTGGAGTCTCGCATTACCGGAATGAGAATAACACGTGCTAGTCTATCAGTGTCCGATCTCCTGTTTGCTGACAACAATCTCTTTCTTTGTAAGGGGAAGTCCCGTGAATGTTTAGAGATAATGAAGATTATCGAGAAGCTTGTCAAGGCTTTGGGGGGGGGGAGTGTGTTAATCTTGAAAAATCATCGCTCATGTTTGTAATACGGTTCCCAATACTGTGAAGCTAGAGTGCAAAAATGTTCTGGAGATTCATAGTTAAGGAGGAATGTCGACCTAATTAGGTAGTGCAGAAGATATAAGTGGATAATGTAAGATCTTTTTCTTCATTAGAGATCAATTACAAAATCGAGTCAATATGTGGTATACTAAATGGCTATTGCGAGGGGGTAAGGTGAAGCTAATTAAGGTTGTAGTGCTACTAGCACTACTGACATATGTTATGTCGAGTTTTCTCCTTCCCCTAAATATTTTTGATAAACTTACGAGTGCGATAGCAATGTTTTAGTGGAGCACGAACCCCCCACGTTGAGGTATCCGTTGGGAGACATGGAAAAATTGTGCGCTCCAAGAGTAGAGGGGGATGGGTTTTCGAACCATCTCTGAGTTTAACTTAGCTCTTTTGGCTAAACAGATTTGGCCTATGCTTCGTTACCCGCAATCTCTCCTCTCGCGGGTTCGAAGAGGGAGGCGTTTTGGATATAGTACACCATTGAGGGTCATATTTGAGGAGTATGGATGGAGAATTATTATGGTGGCTAGACCCCTACCCCAACTAGATATCATACAAATTATCCTTTCAATCTGAATATGAGAATATGGGAAGACCTTTGGCTCTCGACGCAGCCAGCAAGACAACAAGTTCCTGTGGTACATCCTTTGATGGTCGCCAGTGATCTCATTGATTGCACGACAAAGCAGTGGGATATTACTAAGCTAGATCAATATGTAGGTCCCGAAGACATTCCCTTGATTAAGAGCTTAATTACCACACAGTCATTTCATATGGATGATTTTTGTTGGCAGTACATTAAGTCTTGTCTTTATACTGTAGGTTATTTGTATTGGGTAGTGCGACATATTATAAATGTGGAAATAGAGATGGAGAATATGAAACCAAGCCTTAACGCACTTAAGAATAATGCATGGAAGATTGATGCCCCACAAAAAAATTCGCATCTTATGCGGCAAATCGTCTCGGGTAATGTTGTTGTCATAAAAATTTAATTCACTGAGGTGTCAATTGCGACAATCATTTTTCAAGATGTGGGAATCTGGAGGAGTTAGTACTTCATTCATTCTTTGAGTGCCCTTTGGCACTGCAGACATGGGCTATACCACCTATCCCCATGGTCCCAAGAACCTTCCCTACTTCTAGCATTTTTAGCAATATGACTCATCTTTTTTCGAGGAAGGATTCTGAAAATATGGAGGAGCATAAGGCATATCCTTGGATATTGTTTCTACGGAAGACGCGTAATGAGAAGCTTTTTCGTAGAATTTCTAAAGATCCCCTTCATATTTTCAACCATGTTATATCTGAATGGAGAGCAAAGGAAGAGGTGACACGAGGTTAGTAAGCGAACCAAGTTGGCCGCTTGCGCAAGTCATATGTTTGTTTAATATATGTATGGTCGATGGGGTTTGGAAGATTTTTGATGAGCATAGTGGCTTAGGGTTGTATTTATTGGGTGCTAATGGAGAACGTCTTCTGATGGGGTCCATGAGTAAAATTCGATGACTTTCACCTCAACACTCCAAGATTGAAGTTTTGATATGGGCAATGAAGAGCATGCTCGTCCATTCTGAGATTCAAGAGTTCGACACTAATTTTCAAGATGTCATCCATATGATCGACATACCTGATGATTGGCCAGAGTTTGCAGCGGAACTCGAGGAGTTTTCGAGGGTGCAGAGCATTCTTCCATGGTTTAAGGTGTCATATATTCCATATACATCAAACAAAATAGCGAATGAGTTAGCTCGATTAGCACGGTAATATCGTTCTCGTTTTACTTTTATCGGTTATTCTAATTCGGTGTGACTTATCTCACCACTTTAAATTTGAGTAATATAATGACTATTCGTGTAAAAAAAATCTGCTAGTGATTGACAAAAAGAAGATAAGTAATAGAAAAAACGAAAGTTTTAAAAAAGATATATTAGTTCGTGAACAATACTTTTTAACAAAATTGTATAAGATTTATTTTACAATACATTATATTTACTATAAGAAACAATATATGAACTATTAATATATCGATGAACATTATTTTCTGCATAATTTCATATAGGGAATAAATCAAATTTTAAGTTTCTTGCATAAATGTAATAATAATAACAAACTTAAGCATATACCCTTACTTTAAACTCTGTTTCATTTGATGATTAAACAAATTTAAGAATTTTTGTAAAACGTATTTTGTATAGTTACAAATTTAAATAGGAGAGACAAACACAAAATAAGGAAAATGAATTTAAATATACGGCAACGCCTCCAACATATAAGAAAGAGAAGTGCTAAAGAATGACAAATTTTTAATGCATCGAAATCTAGTAATGAAATGAATATCTGAAAACAAAAAATCTTTTTTTGTCACCAATGAAAAATTCTATTAAAATTCACGAATTGAAAAATCTTGAGCACAAAGAGCTGATGCGCAAGCGAATCTGCTATAGAATTCGCATTTCGGGGAATAAAGGAAAAACCAATCCACGGCTTCAGCTGAACCAGAGGAGGTACCAAAGGCTGATAAAACAAAGAAAGGAGAAGGTGAAGCTGATAAGTCTTCTACAGCTTCAGAAT
>OVAN01010822.1:0-15315 GCA_900406275.1 Anastatica hierochuntica
GCTTAAAATATTTCTACCACATCCATGGATCTAGGATTCTATGAAATACGTGTAAAAAAGAAAACGACTTAGTTTTCAAGCTGCAATCTTATAATATTATGATTCTTAAATGCAGGATGATGGGGGCATTTGCCATTGTTCAAGATCAAAAGGCTAATGAAAATGTAACAGTTACACCCATAAACGTCGGGTACAACTTCATCACTAAGAGGTTGGTTTATGGTAACATTCAAACTTAATGAAGTTTCTCTTCATTTCACCATCAGTGGAAAACGAAAGACCTGACTCTTCTTTGCCTGGCTTTAATCGATGGCGCACAAGCTTTCATGTTATAGCTAAGTTTGGATTTACTATAACTAAGTTTGGATTGATGGCGCACAAGCTTTAANTCTGGCTAAGTTTGGATTTACTAAAGTTTGGATTTAAGTTTAATCCAAACTTTAAAAAAAATCCAAACTTAGCTATAACCAATCCAGTTAGAAAAACTTCAGTTGAAGTCATGTTATAGATTTGCTAAAACCAAACTATTTGAACCACCAAAATAATCAAATCCAAAAAGATCACCCCAAAAACAAACTTATTAATACTATCGTATAGCCTGAACTTTACAAAAGAAAACGAGTTACTTTGTGGTCAAAAGTGCCTATTGTGTTAACTACATGAAAAACATAAAATTGATCACAGTATTTGACTTAAACACTAAGGATGCATTTTCATGTTGGTGACTTTTTTTTCTAATTTTATACCATAAATAAACAAAAGTTTTGGAAAAAACATTGCACTGAAGAAATAAGAGATGATTCACAATCCAATTCCTAAGCTTTTGCACCAAAACACATATGAAAATAATTTAAATCATAAAAACTTAATTTAAATTGTGTTGTCAAAAAAAACTTAATTTAAACCGTACCAATTGTCTTTAGTGACTTTTATTTTTTCATCAAATTATATCATAGGTTTTTAAGCAAATTATTTCCATTCCTTGATTAAAGGATTTTCAATATAATTACACCATTTTCAAAACTACCAATTAAAACTACAACATCAGACTTCATTATTTCCTTGAAAAAAAAATTTTTTAAATTCTATATACACTAACCCGGCCGTAGGCCGGGCATGTCCCCTAGTACTAAAATTATAAAAGATGGATATTCGCTCCACTCCGACGTGTGTATAAATATACATATATAAATATTTAAATGCATATAGATTATATGATTATTAGGAGTATATATATTGTTATTATTTTTATTCATCAAATTGTTTATAAGAGTATCAAAATTTGACAAAATAAATAAATAAAAGTAAAATTTTTAAGAATATCATTATTTTTATCCTTAAATTTTAATTTTATATTATTTTTTAGTTATTTTTTAAAGCAAACAAAGCGGAGCGGATATCCAGCCGAATATCCGGATTTTAACGGATATTCAGATGTCGAATATTTGGTTCGTTAAGGAGCAAATACGGATCGGAAAATTCATGATCCGGACGGGGCAGAGCGGATCACAAATACCCTTAAAATTCAGTATATGCGCTCCGTGTCCACTCCTAGCTCACAAGATGGTGAAATCATCAATGAAGTTTGAGTAAGTCGGCCATTGTTCAGTTGTCTAAATTATAGTCAGCAATTATACTCAATCTGTGTCAAAGTCTTGAATTTCTATTATTCGCCTATGAATCCCTGCATCGCCCATAATAGTGCTTCTATTTCTGAGTGTAGAGGTGAGAGGTTTCGTCGCTAGTACTTGGCTCCTAACATAATCTTCCTTCCCTCGGGGGACTCACAAACCCACCCAATTTCTGTCTGTGGGTCTGATAGTTTCATGAGTCATCCACTCTACACCGATTCATGGACGTATCCCTAATTGAAATTATCTGACTTTGATATTCCTCTGTTGGGGATCTTGTGCTCTAATCCATGTCACATGCTCACTCAGTGCTTGATGAAATATAGTTTCTACCTCCGGTTCTACACCTTGAAACACCTTTTTATTCCCCACTTTCCAAATAAACCACATTATCCAAGCAACGACCTCGAAATCTCCATTTTGATCTCCCCCTAAAAGGATTCACCACTAAGATACTCTAAATTTATAAAAACTAAGCCTAATGAGAATATGTGAGGTGGTATAGGAATTTGAGATGAATCCAATACACTTACCTTCTCACACTGAAGAATTACGTGATTTTTGGTTTCTTCAACCAAACTACACCTCTTACATAATGTATTACAAGCGATCCCTATTTGTACTAGTTGAGTCGAGATTGCCAAAGCATCTAATGGCGCATGCCACATAAAATGTTTAATCTATTTATTTATTTAATTATTAGATTAATTTATTAAATTATTAAACTAATTTCTAGAACTGAAAAACTAACTAGATATATTGATGTTTGAGAAATAAATATATAGGAAAGTTAACTAGCCAAGTTGGTAATGTATGTTTGTGTTATATATAAGGTAGGGGGTTTGAATCTTAGTTAAATAACATTTTTATTTTAGATTTAACGTAAAACGACGTCGTTTTGTATTTAACGGAAGTTAAATCTAATTTAAAGGTTAACTTTCGTTGGGCTAGTTTTGGCTTGGTCAATGAAAGTTTGAGAATTCAATTGCCAAATTTTAAAAATTGAGGATTAAAATAGTTTACGTGATAGTTGGGGATTTTTTCGGCCAAAATTTGAAAGTTGGGGATTTTTTTTTTGACATTTTTCCCCTTGAAAATTGCAATTTCAAAATATATTGCTCATTTGAAAAGCGTGCGGGGAGGTTCATGGTGAAGACGTTTAATGATGTGTACACATGTATTAAGGACGGCTAGAGCAAGGTGATTAAGGATGGAGTAAGAGCAAAGATGTTTTTGAATGACATTAGAAAATATCCTAAATTGAAGCCAAGAGCAATGCAAGAAGCTATTGAGGACCGTAACAACTTGATTGTCTCTAACGATCAATGTAGAAAGGCAAAAAAAAAAACATTGCCAATGCTTGAAGATGAACAAGACAAGCAATTTGATAGAAGAAAGACTATGTATTAGAGATATTAGAGTAAGTATATCCTAAATTTGTGTTCTGTTTTTTTACAATGTTTTTTGTTTTTTTTTTACAATGTTTTTTTTTTGTTTTTTTTGTTAGCTCTAATCCAAGATCAACGGCAGAGGTTGGGACAATGACTGATGAAAGTGGCTATGAGTCATTCGACAGATTTTTATGTGTGCTTTGCAGCTCTCCGAGAGACATGGATTTGACATTGTCGGCCAATCATACGAATAGACGGGTGCTTTTTGAAGAACAATGTGAAAGGGAAACTATTGTCTTGTGTTGGCAGAGATGCGAACAATCAATTATATCTTGTGGCTTGGGGTATTGTGCAAGTGGAGAACATTGATAGTTGGGTCTGGTTTATTAAAAACTAAAGACTGATTTGAAACTTGAAGATGGAAGTGGACTAACTCTCATCTCCGATAGGCAGAAGGTAAATATTGATATGAAACTAGTATATCTTTATCAATCTGTTTTTATTTTATGTCTGAAATTCCGATTTGGTTTTTTTTGTTGATAGGGCTTGATCATTGCTGTTAAGTAAGAACTTCCTAAAGTGGAACACCGTATGTCTGCACGGCACATATACGGGAACCTTAGAAGAGTTTTTGAAGGAAGAGAATTGCCGAAAGACTTGTTATGGACAATTGCAAAGAACTTTAACATCGAAGATTATGAGAGAGCAATAGAGGAGTTGAAGAAATATGATATGTGAGTATATGAGGTAGTGATGATGAAGAATCCACGCAACTGTATTCGCGCTTTCTTTTGTTTCACATCGATGTGTGAAGCGCGTTAGATGCCCTTGGTAATTAACAAAGCGCGTTATATTCCCTTGGTAAAATGTTGTAAGCAATTAGACGACAAGCAATGGTTTACATATCTATCAGAAAGGAGAAGGCTCAAAAGCACCAAGGAAAGTTTATAAAGAAGGTGACAAACACCATTGCAGAGGAGGAGAAGCATAGGAAGTTTTGTCGGGCTTTTCCTTGTGGAAATGGATAGTATGAGGTAGCTGAAAATGGTTATAAAGTTGATCATGAATAACAGAACTTGTGCATGTAGGAGGTGGAACATGACGGGGATTCCTTGCCATCATGCGCTTAAGGTGATTTTTGTTAAGAAGCAAGCTGGTGATGATTATGTATGCGATTGGTACTTGACTTCCAGGTTGCGGGAGCAGTACAGTAATCCAATTCTTGCACTAAATGAGATGAACTTTTGAAGGAAATCTAGTCAAACCAAAATTGAGCCACCACCACGAGACACATCTAAAGGTCCCAAAAAGAAGGAAAAAATAATTAAAGGCAAGAATGAATCACCAAAAAAGAAGGCAAAAGAAAGAGCGTGGAAGAGCCACCTGAGAAGATTACTAAACTAACAAGAGAAGGAAGGGTTGTTCATTGTGGACGATGTGGGTTTGAAGGCCACAATGTAAGAAGATGCAAGAATGTTGGGGTTCCTGTTTATAGGCCAACAAAAAAGTTTGATGGGGTTCTAGACTTGGAGTGATTGTTAACTTGCGTGTGGGTTATGGATTGTAGGTTTTTGTCTAGTTTGTGCTTCGGTTAAGTTATGTTTATGGCAAGTGTCTTGCTGGTTTTTGTTGTGTAAGGATGCTCTGAATTCTGAATTCTGAATTCGAATCTTATATTCTAAAGTTACTTATTTCCTTGTCTTTTGTGCTTCATGATTATTAACAACATAACTGTAACTCATTAAACTACTAAACTCAAACTTACACCATCCAACATTGATGCTACTAAACTCAAACTTACACCATCAAACATCGATACGTTTGTTACATCATCCAACACTGAACTACTATGCAAAGATAAGAAAGTAGACAATGAACATAAGGACCAACCCACCTAATGTCATAATTTAAAGGATTTTAGCTCATCTATCTCCCTGTTACTACTACTAATCACATTCTTGAGATCTTCAATCTCACTCTCACGCTCTTTTACTTTTGCTTTGATGGCATAAATATCGCTTGCATAACTACTAGTCACTACCTCGCACGCCCGTGTCTCCATGGCTAGAATCTCCATCTCAGACTCTACATCAACTAAACTCTTGTCTATCCTTTCGACATCAACTTGTATATTTCCAAAAACATTCTCAACGTCTTCCATCTCTTCAACCATATCAACATCGTTCCAGTTGAAAAAATAACCTTAACCTACACAAAATATTCATACCATTACTAATTTTCTATTACAAAGAATCACTCTTACTTAACTTGATACATTACCTCTTTTGATCCGTACGAACAATAATAGAAAAGTCTACTCGGGTTTGATGTTGTGTCACAGTTTAGCTTTGCCACATCGAAATCTTCGTGGTATTCCCCTGCCTCTGTTAGCCCCTTGCCATTTGAATTCGAAGCTTACACCTTCCTCAACGCACAAACATGAATCTCGATTCGAAAACCTAGCTTACAGAGAAACCAATTTGATTAAATTTATGCACCTAAATTACCAGAGGAAGCCATTGCCACAACAAAACCACTCTTCAAGCTCAATCTAAAACCCGAAAAGAATCTCCAAATTCTCAATGTCGTGAGTCGAAGTTGAAGAAGATATAGAGAAGACAGCTTGTACGATGCCATTTTGTGTTTTTCTAAGTTATAGCCAAAACGATGTCGTTTAGGTTATATGTACAATACGACGTCGTTTTGGCTCACTTTGACCTCAGATCAAAATGACATCGGCTCTGATGTGTCATCCTAGTCACTATGTTTTAACGGAGACTTAACCCTGTCTACGTCACAGGTATGAATGAGAACAAATTTGTAAGTATATGTATGAATTTTGATATTAATTATAGATTAGTATGATTTAGCACAACTATATATTATTTGGGTATGATTGCGACATATTTACATACTTTAGGAAGGTTTTAGCCGAAAACCCTCATTTTGCATAAACTTTTTTTTTAGATTTATGTGAACATTACTTATTTTGGAACAAAAATCTACTCCTAACATCATAAAAGTCAAAAGGAAGGATCACTATACTACTTTCTAGATCTAAAAATTGATTTTACAATACAAAATGTATCAAAACCAAAACGCTACCCGCAACGTCTTTTTTTCGATTAATCTATTTTATTAATGGTCCAATCATATACAAGTCGAAACATATTTAAAAGTTGGTAATGAGCTAGATAGGAGACCCTAACTCGTTTTTGCTTAACAATTTACGTGTTAATTAGATTTCTAGTCAAGTCATTTATCAAATACACTACATTTTAACTTAGCATAGATTAGTTTCGAGGATTGACAGTTTGCTATAAGCTATAATGTTGCTATAAACTATTACAATGTTCTGAACCTTGTTTTTTACTTATCAATGTTCTGAACCTTCTATCCATAGATACTTAGTAAAATCTATCATCCTTCCCTTTCCAATCTTGGGCCATGTGCTGCTCAGTCAAGTAAGTCATCCTGGCTAGACTCATAACTGCATGCATAAGCAAAGATTGCTGAATAAGATCGGTCATCCCGTCTCACCAACCACACGAAGAAACATCAAGTTTAATGAGTTCATTTCAGATCCATAGTCAGTTCTAGTTTTAATCATGTAAATCTAGCCAACAGCCTTAACAGAAATAGTAAATCGGCCATCGGCCATTAGGGTTAGTTAACTAGGCCATCGACCATATAAACAGTTAACATTCGACTATCGCCCTTCGAAGTCATACAAGCATTCGACCTTCACCCATCAATCAAGCAACCACGACAAACCGGCCTTCATACAATCTAAGTGTGACTGCGATCATGAACCCACCTTAGCCTATCAGATTGATCGTCAGATAGTCTCGTCGAGTCGGTCTTCATGGTCAATCGCACCAGACAGTAAGTCGGGTCGTAGCTTTCTCAGTCAATCTCTATAAAAATCTCCTGTCTTTTTGAGTTTTTTCTTTTTGGTGAAAAATGAGAGATAATCACCACTTTTCATTTTAATAATTGAAATGTTGCGTTTTGGCCAAGGAAAAAATGTCCGACAACCGGTCCCGCCGTAGCTTTTGCGACCAAAGGCTCAGTAATTGTTGCCACTCACTTTCCAATTAAGTAATTGTTCCTGCCAATTTCCATAGGCGAAAATTCTAAGTTTTTAGCCAGCTTCCTTGTACAAGAATAACTGCCTTGTCGGAATCAGACCATCCTTGTCTGGTCCGACCATCTATGTCTGATCTGTCCAGCTCCCACTTAACCATCCAGCTCATCCGAAATTCTAAGAATCTTAAGATAGGCACATTCAAGCTCGGCTAGTCCATCCAGTTAGTCTAGTCCAGCTCAATTCCTCGGATAAGTTCAATTTCCCCACTTAACCAGCTCAAACTTACGGATTTCCTTTGAGTGATTTAGTCTAGCCATGATGATCCTTGATTCGATCCAATCTTTCTCATTGATCTCAGTTCGACTAAGTGACTCATGCTCTATCCATGATCGAGTGGGTAAACTAGGTCATGGTCCATTCACAGCCAGGTCTGGGCTCCAACCAGTCCACTATACCCACCCTTATAGTAGCACTTAGGCCATTTTATGATCTGTCACCAGTGTATATTATTCATACTTGAAGAGTCACTGAACCATTCTTGGTCTAATTTTCAACAATTAGCCGAATTTTCTTAGTTTTTCCCACCAGCGTATGCATCTTTCATGGTCAAGTCTTTATTCTTGTTCGGATTTCCAAACATTGGTGTTACACTAGAGCCCAAACGAGATTACGAAAAATTGAAATTAAAACTCATTGTTGCTTGGGGATAAGGATGACGATCCACATGTAAGATCTCTATTTGACCCTCTATGAATTATCTTTCTACTCGTCAGACCTCGGCTTGGAAAAACATGAACCTCATCGCCTCCTGTAGCCGTTGTGGCCCACCGACATCGATCTTGCTTCCACGCTTCTGTGACGCCGCCTTCATCGACTTTCTTCGATCTCTTCACGAAATCGCCTCTGGCTAAGGAAAACTTATTTCCTTCTCCTGTAGATTTAACAGACGCCTTAACTGTGATGGCAAACGAAGAAGCAGGCATTGCTTCCTACGATTTTGAAAAGCACCATCATGAAGACCCAATTCCAAGAATAAAAACTTATGGATTTTGGCCAAAACCGATCTAAGATCGGTGACATTACCTCTCAAAATCGGGAACAAAGTAAAGCATCCTACATATCCAACTCGAGAAAGAAAAGCAAATAGTGCCTATTGGATCGAAGAAGAAGTCTAATATACAAATTGGAAAATATATTACCACAACAAAAAAACTGATCTTTAAAAGATCAATAGGCAGATCCAACGTAAAAGAGCCGGAAGAGGCTCCGATTAACCCAGAGAATGCAATTTTTTGCATATTTTCATGTGCAAACTTTAGGAGATTCCAAAGTGATGCATGTAAAGTCGTTTGTTATGGTCTTGTGCGTGGCAGAGAGAGCTTGTTCATCGAAGATGTCGTACAAGCAGAACCGTTCATTGTGGATTCAAGTGTTATGAGGAGAGCTGTGTCGTGGCTTCATTTGTGAAGCTGTTCATCTTAATCGTATGAGTTGCATATGGCGTTAGTTTCTCTCTCCAGACGAAAAGGAAGCTCCTCGACAATTACCGGCAACGTTTAAAACGATTTGAATCCGCCACTGCGTTTATTACAAAGGTGAAAATTATGGTTTCACAATTACACATCAACATGTGTGTGTGTGTTTCTCTCTGTTATGAGCAAAACTGAAGCATACTTGATACCAAACGTATCTTTTCTTTTACTTCCTACTAAAGCTAAAAGACATGAGATCTGATCCAATACGATTTAATAAAACCAAAAAAGACTGAAAGCTTTCTTCAACCAGTCATTCCGGGGAAGAGCTGCGAAATCTTGTTGAACACATCCATTACCTGCAACAACCACCCCAAAAGTGATCGCTTGCGATGTTTTAAACGCACAAGTTTAAGTAGCGGAAGAATAAGAGTGTTTATTACCTCTTTGTCGTTTTGGTACTTCATGATGTTCATTGGGTTCTCTGAACACTGCAACAACAACAATCAATTTGTGTGAGAGGTCATATCTAAATTATATGTTTGGATATAAGTTTACAGAAAAAAACGCACTTCCATTAACGCTGCTTGGACTCTAGGATTCTGGAATGCCATTGCAACATCAGGGTTCTCCATAATCTTAGATATGACTTGTTCTGGAGTCAGTCCTATTTGATCTGTAAATATTGGTTCAACAACCATTTAATGTCACAACAATAGTATTAAAACTTTGTAGCAATTGAGATTTTTTCCTTTCTACGGATTATTTGTGCTAACCAAATTGTTGCTTCACTTCAGGACTATTCAGGTCAAAATTCTTCAATGTATCCATCATTCTCTTGTCCCATTCACCACTCCCACTCATATTATTCCTAAATCCATGAAAACCAAACAAATAAAGGGTAAATCTAAAAGTATGGTTTCGATGAGATTCTTTAAGGCAATGGAACGGAAATCAATTTGTAAAATGGAACTTACAGCATGTCCTGTAGCTGTTGACGGTATTGGGGATTTTTAAGCATCCCTACAAAATTCCAATCCATACGAAGTGGATCAAATAAATATCAACCATATCTTAAACCAGCAAATGGATCGACTTCTACACCAAAAGAATTGGTAGATGATGATATGTTTTCTGAATCCCCTTATTTGACTAGTTCAAGCTTTGCGTTCAAATATGGTCAGTGGTTAAAACTTCAGAAGCAACAGTTCACGTAACCTCTTGTTTAAAATTGAGAAATAAGCAACACCGAGAACAAAGATAAATATTAAGCGGGTTCAACATCAAAAGACTTACATTTGAAAGTTTCTGGGTTTCTCATCTCCTCAGGCAAATGTCTGAATCCATACATGCAGTGTTAGCAAAATGTCCACTTAGCAACCAGCTTTGAAAAATAAACATAAGAGAAGCATTAAGAAAAAGTGCGGTAGAGAAGATTAGTTACGGGTAAACCATCTTCTGGACTGTTGGATCTTCCATCATTTTCTCAAGAGCTTCTACAGACAAACCAGGCCCCCCTTTCCCAGCACCTGTGTAAACAATGGACAGACTAAGGATTCAATTTGAAAACATATAAAAGGGGAAGACAATGAGATTAATAAGCAAGCAATCAAGACAAGAAAAAGCACCATATCGATGTATGAAGTGTACAGCTAGCCTAACATACCAGTCTACCAAATTCACAAAACCGAATAAAAACACAATCCTTCTGTATTGGTAATTGCCACAGAAATATCCTGCAAACCAAGTTGCGTACCACAGTGCTGCATAACTTATACCAAGAGAGCAATGACTAGCGATAGGACACAAAAAATGGAGAGGATCCACTCAAGCCAAATCATTCCCCTTTATCACCAATTCATATATGTTCCGTTGTTTCTAATTCTTGGCATAGTGTATAAAAAATAAATAGAGTGCACTGCAAGTGATGGAAATTCATTAACTCACCCAAAGATTGAAAAACCTCCGAAGCAGTGGCACCATTTCCTGGAGCAGCTCCATTTTGCAAAACCTTCACCCGAGATCAAATGAGAGAGCACAGAAACATCCCAGGTTACCCAAAATAGGTCAGTTTCAAAATAATCATTTGATGCGCTGTGCTGTGCTGTGCCTGTTGCTTGTGCAGAATCATAAAAAGTAAAAGAAGAAACTTACTTCCTCAAATACGCGAGTTTCTTTGGAGGCACTAGTTTTAGAGACTTCTGCATAGTTGCTAAATGGGCTTTCCTTCGCAGTTTCCTCGGGGGAGACGTCTTCAAAGGCTTCATCCGTAAATCAAATACCAATTAGAAGCTTAGAAAATGAGAAAGAAATTAGCTCAAAATATGAGGATACAATGGAGAGGAAGTTAATTCCTGAAATAGAAAAGAATTTACCATAGCTCGTTTCTTCTTTCTTTGCTTTGTTTTCCTCTAAAACAACACTTGGCATATCAACTTCTACACTTTTTGTGGGCGTTGGTTGCGGCTTAGTCAAAGGAGGTGTATCTACTTTTTTTGCTGTCACATCAACAGTGGCACCTGAAGACTGGGATTGAGATTGGAATGGCGAGGAAGTACGACTCGTTTCAGGAGGAAATGGAAACGGAAAAGGTGATCCTGATCCTGTTGGGAATCCAGGATTGTTAAACTGGCTATTTTGCGTATTCATCTGGTTCATCATCGTCTTCATAGCTGTTTGCATTGCATATTTCTGAAACCACAGCGAAAATGTCCAGAGGGAGCAAAAGCCAGTTTGAAAACAATAAGAAATAGCTTTGAGAATTTATGAAATATATTGCAACCAAATAGTTTTTTTTTCGCCATTGCAACCAAACAGTTACGAAAAAAGATAATACGTGCAAATACCTGAGTTGCATCACTACAATAATAACGGCATGAAGGTTATCTTAAACTTTCTATGATTCTATCTATGAATCAAGTAACTACCCTATCAATCAAACTTTCTATCAAATTTCTGGTTCAAAAAAGTGTGAAAACAAAAACAGTTCCCCTTGTTAAGATAACCAATCTAGTCAATTATACTATTCCAGATGCACAAAGCATTATCTACTAGAAAGTGAAACAGATAACATGAAACATATTCTAGTTCTATAAAAATAATACAGAGCAAAACCCTTTAAAACCGGTACATTGGCGAAGAGGAAGATTAAAAAAACTCACCTTTACATTTGAAGTCACCTGCAAGCCCATAAAAGAATCATAAATTTACGTACTCATAAGAATCACATAGTGCAGCAAGAAAGAAGTAATTAGACTAACCCATGAGAACAAAGCTGATAGCCCAACCCCAACACCAATCCAGAAAAGTGGTGATCCTCTACAAAAACAAAAAAAAAGAAACATAACAAATGTTTTTGTTTAACTACCAAAACTCAAAACCTAAGGACATTGTTCAGGAAAATAGTTAAGGAGTTACATGGTTGATGAAGATGGTGGTGGTACTGCTGCACTAGGGTAAGCAACAGATGAAGAAGTCTGTTGTTCACGACTACTCGATGAAAATATACTCGCAAAAGCTTTGTTTCTGTGTTTCACAACCACTGCAAAAGAGAACAATACTATCAATTTCATGGCTTTTACAAGAATTCGAACAAGGGGCAATATTAATTTAAGCTATAAAAGCAATACTATAAGTTTTTATGTTCATAAGTCGAAAAGGGTTTACAATTTGAATCTCAATTATACCGATAAAAGTAAGAAACTGGAGAAAGTTTTCGAATTTTCCATCACAAGATTACACGATGAGTATTGAGTGGAAGTGCACAACTAACCAATTTCTCCGGCGTTCTCCGGAGGTGAAGAAGAAGATTTAGACTGCGCGGAGGCAGAGATTATCGAGCGCCGTAGAACAATTTTAGGAGTCCGACGAGAAAACCCTACTGGGTTTTTGAAAGGGGAAGCGAAATTGCATCCGGTTAAGAGCTTGGGAGAAGAAGCTGAGCAAGAAGAAACTAGAGTTAGGTTCTCCATTCTTTTATTGCCTCCCTAAAACGATTATGGTGGAGAAGAAGGAAGATATGAAGAGGAAGAAGGAGAAACGAAGATGGTGTTAAAGAAAAGCAGCTACTGTATCCTTCAATCACGAGGTTTGAGTTAGTAGTGTAGGCTTAGATCTGCTGCAACTAAGTACACTGAAATTTTTTCCAGATTTACAGCTGGCTAGAGCTGAACCGTCAAGATGAATTAACTTAATTTATAATCCAACGGTATAAAATCTGCTTCTTGATTTTCTTTTCTATTGTAATTTTATTTTTTTTTTCCATCTAAAAAATATATAAACTTAGAAACCAAATGATTACAATCAAAGCCGGCAAAGAACATGTTCTTTCCGGAACCAAAAGCCGACAGGTATAATGAGAACCTTCGGAGCCAAAAGACGATACATCAACGGAAGACCATAAACAGAGACATGACATAACCAAGACACTAATAACTAGAAAAATATTCACAACTACTTTGATCAAAGAGGTGGTAGAACCCTGGACTTCAAACAGCCGGACCTACCTTTGAACCGGGATTAGAAGGAAGGTAAGGTAGCAACCATGGTGACCTCTTTCTATAAAGAGGCCAAAGAGAAACTCATTAGGCACCTGAACTCCCGGCAGAAGAGGACAAGAGACTTGATGCAGAAAACGAGTAAGATGAGCGTCGGTGAAGAAGCAAACAACAGCCCGAGATAAATTAAAGACCCTTAACGTCGTATTCTTCTCTTGGCAGCAGCCCAACCCAGTACACTTCTTCTATTGCTTCATACCAAACAAGGCGAAGCCACAAGGACAACTGAAGAACGACCACCAGACGAAGCTTTATTTAGGATATCGACTAAAGGAGGCTTTAATTGCTGAGTGAGGGAGAAGATGCCTCAAGACTTGCAACTTCATAATAAAACCGTTAACTGCAGTCTTCCCAAACCAACTGATTGACCTGCCAACCGTCGCTATCTAGGAATCCAAAGGAGATACCACCCATTCCAACCAAGCCAAACACAAAAGCACCTAATCTCACACTCCGAATAAACCAAACGATCGAAACAGAGACCAACAAAACACAGATCTGGGCGAATTCAAAACCTACACTACCCTAAATCTCGTCGGCACAAAGGAGCTTCAAGCTCTAACAACGAAAAACGACAGACTCACCTTGCCAAAAGACAACGCCTGAGCCATGGTTTGAGGACCCAGAACACACCGAAAAGAGAAATAAACAGATTCGAATATGTGCACAGAGGAGGAGACCAGCCCTAGTGCTGTGAAAGCCACCGGAATCCGGTCTCGAAACGGCCAGAGATGGGGATTTGAGGTTCGGCGGCCCTATTGTAACTTTATTTACAACTAGATGTTTTGTCGGCGCACGTGCGGAGTTAATAAAAATTCTAAAGATTTTAGTCTTTTAAAAATATTGTTAATTAAAATTTTTTTGGTAAAAATTTTCATCAAAACTATTTTTACTAAAGCATAAAACGTGAACACCTTAATCGTTACAATTTATAAAGGTGAAGACCTAAATTTCATGAACTTTTTTTCGCTTACCAGTTCGTTGTTAAACATTTTTTGACATATAACCTAAAAATATATTAATCCTTTTAATTTATAATAAGAAGGTGCTTTTTATACTTTTATTATTGATTTCATAATCCAAAAATTGGCGTTGGTTGGCAAAAAAATTAAAAGAAAACATTTTAACCAATTTCGGGTATCTAAACTGACGATATTAATGTTTTAAATAGTGTATTAATAATGTAAAATCAATGTAAGTGGATATTATGACGAACATATTTCAAATGATTTAATATCATTATTTCAAGTGTATTATCTTTTATGACAAAAAAATATAAACGGTTTAATGTTTTCATGGACGTGAGATTTCTTCTAAACATTTTAAAAGAACTAAGAAATAACCTCTTTTCACACTATAACATTAATTTATAACTGAAACCTTCAACAACACTAAAGTTCTACATGTTCTTATGGAAAGGAAGACAAGGTCCTAAAGAATTAATAATGTCTTTTCCCTAACTCCAATTTTATTTATGTAAAAAAAGTACTTAATAGACATTAGATTAATAATATATCAACTAATGAAAGATAAAGATAAATAGCAACAAATGTGTTAAAATTTGAATCATGAAAAGTCTTGAAAAATGAAGACTTTCTCTTTAGTTTAGCTATTAGTCGTGAACTATACATATAAGAGATCATTGACAAACCTGCAAAAATATAAGAATCAATTTTAAGTCATTCTCTTGCTTCTATAAAAAATAAAGAGGTTTAAAAGCAGAGAATCTACAATGCAAAAAATATAATAAATGAAAAAATGAGATTATTTTGCAGTGGAGATAAACGGGCGTCAAAGAAGAGATATTGCACAAAATAAAAAAAAATATATATATATATATATATAGTTGAAAAGGCACCAATGTCAAAAGATGCAACCTCTAGTAAACTCAGAAGTTATAAACGAATAGGTATGTAAAAAACGCAACTATTAGAAACACGCAACCATTCGTGTATTTCTTAGGATTGATATCATTATTGCCTAAAAGATTCATCTGTTGGATGGAAGATTGTAACCGAAGTAAAACAGGACACATCTTGATCATGTAGAATACAAAACTCACCTTTTATAATATTATTGTAAATTATATAGTTAAAAAATATTAAGTAAATTAGATATATAAATGATTAATTTACAGAAATACACTTACAAGGAAAAGAAATTTTACATTTACAC
>OVAN01010823.1:0-15315 GCA_900406275.1 Anastatica hierochuntica
AAATGGGTCTTCGGTTATGGCAGCCACTAAATGGTTCGGTTCATAACAACACCATCTTTGCTAAAGCATTCATTGACCACCAGTTTCCGTAGTGCTACAAAGAACGACCAAAATCACCCATAATAGTTGGCGCTAGAAGGATGAGAGCTTTCAAAAACAGCTATGTGACGATGGTTGGAGATAATCATGAATCACCTACGAGGAGATGCGATCTCAGCTAGAAACTTTGCAAAGGAGACTAGGAGAGATGGAGCAGCTTCGAAGGGATCAAACTCCAACTGGAGCTGATGCCGCAACTGCAGAGCTTCAGACCTTGAGACAGCAGATGGAGGCTCATGCCAAAACTCTCCAGGAGAATACGCAATGCCTGCAGCTACTGGAGCTGGAGAACGAGACCCTCAGAGAGGAAAACTCGGCTTTGACGGCAAATTAAGCCACGAATCAAAGGTTCAGGGTCCACGTGCCCTGGATGCCAACTGTGGAAACTCCTCCTACCAATAACCTTGGAGAAAGAGGAAACCCAGCAGCAACAGGAGCCCAGGAGGACCAAAACGTTGCTCAAGAGCAAGAAGACCTAATGGACATAGGAGAGCTGCAAGCCGCAAGTCTCGCCCCACTCTCTGATGAGGCTAGACGACTGGAGAAGATGTTCTCCAGCAAGTTTGAGGCGCTGTAGTCGGTGATCGAACGACTTCCGGGTTTTGCACCTCCTCTGAGGAAAAGTGTCCAAAGCTCTTATGCGGACAATCCCTTCACAGAAGTGATCACACTCACCAACATGCCAAAGAAGTTCACCTTCCAATTCATTAAGTCGTACGACGGGACTTCCGGCCCGGACAATCATATCACACAGTACAACCAGAAGATGCTCACTGTGGCAATCTAGAAAGAGCACAAGGAGGCCGCCATGTGCAAAGGATTCGGCTCCACCCTGACGCGAGCCGCCTTGCAATGGTTCATATCGATTTCAACTAGAACCATAAGATCCTTTGCTCATCTTACTGACCTGTTTATGGAGCAATTCGCTAGCAGCAGAGTGACTCCCAAGTTCTCTGATGACCTTTATGAGATCAGGCAGCGTAAGGCAGAGCCACTCAGGAGCTACCTTCACCGCTTTAACAATCAGAAGGTCACAATCCCAAACTGCAGTGTTGCCACCGCAATTTCTGCCTTCAAGAGAGGACTTCTGCATGATGATGATCTGTATAAGGAGCTCACTAAATATCAATGGAGAACGATGGAAGACATTATCTCCCGCGTCCAGGCGCAAATCAAGTGGGAAGAAGATCTACTTGCCAGGCAAGAATCTCGGGTCATGAGGACTGAGAAGACGGCCAGAGATGACAAGCCCTACCAAAGANGGACAGAAGGGAGCCAAAGGACACAAGCCTCTGGGTAAGCCAGACGACAACAAATTCCTGCCAGTACATACATGGCCGGACGTATCCAACCTATCAATATCGAGCGCGGAGCTGGTAGGAGTCCTGAAGGCGATGGGAGGCCAAGTCAAATGGCCCCAGAAGATGTGGTCACCCGACCATCGCCGGAATCCGAACAAATGGTGTGACTTCCATAATGACCACAGTCACAGAACGGAGGATTGCATATCCTTAAGAATAGAAGTCAACGAGCTGCTCAAGAAGGGACACCTACGAGAATTCCTCTCCAACAAAGCTAAGGAGATGCTGGATAATCAGGAAGACGGAGTCCCAGCAGGCCGTCAAGCGCCTGATTCCCCAAGGCATGATAGGGTGATCAATGTCATATCTAGAGGATCGGAGATAAGTGGCACTACACATGCCGGTGCAAAGAAAAGCACAAGGCTCGCGAAAAACAATCATGGCACCTCAGAAGTAAAGCACCAGAATCTCAGCCACGAAGTAATAAGTTTCATGGCTGGAGGACAAGATGGGATCCTGACTCCACACCACGACGCATTGGTTGTTTCATTATCAGTGGCGAATTTTTTGGTGAAGAGAGTACTTATCGACAATGGGAGCTCCACGAATGTACTTTTCCTTGGAGCATACACAGACCTGGGTCTGACCCAGGAAGCCTTGACCAATAAGACCACGCCGTTGGTGGGCTTTAATGGGGAAGTCAAGCAAACCATCAGAGAGATAGCACTTATGGTGTGCGCCGGAGGGATCAACTTGTCCACTAAGTTTTCTGTCATAGATTGTCCCTCCGCCTATAACATGATCATAAGCAGACCCTGGATTGGATACAGAAGATGAGAGCCGTGCCGTCAACCCTGCACCAAGTACTCAAGTTTCAAACCTCATGGGGAATCAAAGAGATCAAGGGTGACCAAGAAAACGCCTGATCGTGCTATCAGACCACCTTGAAGGGAAAGACATCTCCTTTATAGCAATTACGAAAACAACTTCCCGCATTGCAAACTGAAGAGCCAGAAGTGGAACACCTGGATGATATCCTCTGGTACCCGAAGAGCAAGGCAGAAACCTCAGAATCGGGGTAAGGTTGCAAGAAGGCATACGCTAGAGTCTGATAGACTTTCTTAAATCCAATGTCGATTGCTTCGCCTGGTCCCAAGTGGACGTGCCAGGAATAAATCAAGAAGTCATAGTACATACACTGCAAGTGGACCCCAAGTACCCGGAAGTAAAGCAAAAAAGGAGAAAGTTCGCACCTGAACGAGACGAGATCATCAATGATGAATTCAAAAACCATGAATGGCTAGCAAATGTCGTCGTGGTCCGGAAGAAGAACGGCAAGTGGTGGGTTTGCATAGATTTCACGGATCTAAATAAATCTTGCCCTAAGGATTCTTTCCCGCTGCCTCATATAGACAAGCTTGTGGACGCCACAGCTGGACATTAGTTTATGAGCTTTATGGATGCCTTTTCCGGGTACAATCAAATACTCATGCATTTAGACGACCAGGAAAAGACATCCTTCATGACTTCTCTTGGAATCTACTGCTACAAGGTGATGCCTTTTGGATTGAAGAATGCCGAATCCACCTATCAGAGGCTAGTCAACATGATGTTCGCAGACCAAATCGGCCAGTCCATGGAATTCTACATAGATGACATGTTGTTCAAGTCCTTGGATGCGGAAGACCACATAGCCCACCTACAACAAGCCTTCTCTACCTTCAGGAAGTACAATATGAATCTCAACCCCTCTAAGTGCTTATCTCGAGTAAGCTCTGGGAAATTTTTGGGGTACATAGTTACATACAGGGGCATTGAAACGAATCCAGAGCAAATCAGGGTGGTTCAGGCAATCCCCTCGCCCAAGACTCCGCGAGACATCCAGAAGCTCACCGGAAGAATGGCGGCCTTGAGTAGATTCATATACAGGCTGTCCGACAAATCACATGCATTATTTTAAACCTTTAAGTTCATGGGGAAATTTGAACGGAACCAAGAGGCCGAAGATGCCCTAGTCAAGCTCAAGGAATATCTCACAATGCCACCTCTTCTCTCAAAGCCCCAAGATGGAGAGCCTCTGCTCCTGTACCTGGCCGTCTCAGAGCATGCCGTAAGTGTCGTCTTGGTCAGAGAAGAAGGAAGCAAGCGCGTCCGGTGTACTACATAAGCAAGTCCCTTTTGGACACCGAGACTCGCTATAGTCACCTGGAAAAGCTGGCTCTCGCCTTGCTCGTCTCGGCCAGGAAGCTGCGTCCCTACTTCCAGGCTCACCCGGTGATAGTCGTCACATCTTTCCCTATCAAGTATGTACTCCACAAGCAAGAAGTATCCAGAAGACTTGCTAAATGGGTAGTGGAATTAGACGAGTACGATGTGATCTTTCGCCCTGCCACGACGATCAAATGACAGGTCCTGGCAGACTTTGTAGTAGAATTCTCCCTGCCAATGGTACCAGGGGTAGAAGAAGAGGTCAGGATCCAGCAAGAAAATAAATGTGAAGAGGAATGGAAACTTTATGTAGACGGATCCAGCAACATACGAGGGGCAGGTGTAGGCCTCGTGCTCATCTCACCAAGAGGAGAAGTGGTGTCAAGAGCAGTAAGATACAACTTTAGAGACACCAACAATGAAAGTGAGTATGGAGCCTTAATTGCAGGACTCAGCTTGGCAAAAGACTTGGAATAGAAAACCTACAAGTTTAAAGTGATTCCCAATTGATAATAAGCCAGACGCAAGGTGACTACCAAGCAAAAGATGCTAGCATGACCAAGTACCTGGCCATAGCCAAGAAGCTCATCGATTCCTTCAAAGCTTGCAAACTCACATAGATCCTGGCGGAGCAAAATTCGCATGCGGACGCCCTGGCTAACCTGGCCTCAGCCCTAAAAACTGTGGAGCCAACCAACGTACCTTTGCTAGTCCTCTAATGGCTGGCTATTGACGAGGATGCCGAAGGGCCTCAAGTCTCCAACATCGAAGAAGAGGAAACTTGGATGACGTCCAATACTTCCTACCTAACGGATGACATCCTGCCCAATATAAGGAGTGAATGCCGTAAGATCAAAAGGCAAGCATCCCGCTATTGCCTGATTCACGAAAAACTCTACAGAAGATCTTTCTCGGGGCAATACCTCAAATGCGTAAAGCCGGAAGACACAGATCTAGTCCTCAAAGAATTACATGAAGGTGAGTGCGGGTCCCACTCGAGTGGAAGATGCTTGGTACTAAGAGCCAGGAGGGCAGGCTACTATTGGCCTACAATGGCCCATGACGCCCTCCAGATGGCCAAGTACTGTGATAAATGCCAGAAGCACGCGCAAGTATCCAAGCTACCCCCGGAAAATCTCAAATCCGTAAGTTCTCCATGGCCATTCATGAAGTGGGCAATGGACATCGTAGGAAAATTCCCAATAGCTTCCGAACAGCAGGAGTACCTTTTGGTAGTTACAGACTACTTCTCTAAGTGGGTGGAGGCAGAAGCCTTGACCAAGATTACGGATGTCGAAATCAAGAGGTTCCTCTAGAAGAACGTGGTACCACGATTCGGAACGCCTCAAGAGATATTTACAGACAATGGTCCGCAATTCACAAGAAAAAACTTCAAAAAGTTTTGTTAAGATTGGGGCATAAAGCTAAGTTTTGCAACTCCGAGACATCCACAATCCAACACGCAATCCGAATCCACTAACAAGACGATAGTCAACCTTCTAAAAAAGAGGTTGGACGACACCAAGGGCAACTGGGTCGAAGAACTTCCAGCTACCCTATGGGCATGTCGAATCAGCATTAAGAATTCAATAGGGAAAACACCTTTCTCCCTGGTCTACGGAATAGAGGCGGTGTCTCCTGCCGAAGTCAGTGTCCCTACGGCCAAGTCAGAGCTTCTAACCCCACGAGAAAATGAAGAACTGATGGCTTTGTCCTTGGATCTCCTTGACAAAAAAGGGAAGCCGCAAGAATTCGAAACTGGAAGTACCAACAGGAAGTAGCTCGCAGCTACAACAAGAAGGTACGAACCTGGACGTTCCAACAAAGAGAATGGATGTTGCGCCGAGTCTTTGACAATACCAGGGATAAGGCCGCGGGTAAGCTGGCGCCTGACTGGGAAGGACCGTACCAAATAGTGGAAGTCAAAGGAGCAGGGGCATACAAGTTACAAGATAGGTACGGAAAAGTACAGTCAAATAGTTGGAACGCGTTACACCTAAAGTCTTACTTCTTCTAAAAGAATGCCCCTCACCCGGACAGCCATATCCCAGATACGTTTTTCTGCTTTGGATTTTTAATTTCTTTTTAATTTCTTGTACATCTTTTTTATGTAATCATGATACGTCTAAGGACGCATACCAATCAATAAAACAATTGCTTTCTCACGGGAAAATTCAGTTAAAAGCAAGGGGAAAATAAGTTGAATGACTACTCCTCAATAAAGGAGTAACACAAGCAACGTACCCTTCAAAAACAAAAGCGAAAAGCTCAACAAAAAAAAAACTCTGCTTGACCAAGGGAAAATACCCGAAAGAAAGCAACAGACAAAATTGCATATTTTTCTTAACAGAGAGTGGCTAACCGGAAAACAAAGTGCTGACCAGAAAGCAAAAACAGCTTAACCTTGCTTACCAGGTCAGGTAAACGCAAAAGCTATGTGACCTGAGCACAGGTGCATCACCCATACCTACTTACCCAGACGTGGGAAGTAGAAGAAAAGTCTGGCACTTGGACCCCTTTACGGGGGAGGTCCATACCAGCAAAACCAATAAGATTGAGAGTGGATTCACTGTAGAAAGTAGAGTGCAGCAAAGCAACACAGCTATTTTCGGATAGTTGAATGCCAAAAAAACATAAGATACCTTCGGGTATCAAGGGGCCAAAAACGCAAGCTAGTGGTTACCTCCGGGTAACAGAATGCCAAAAAACCATAAGATACCTCTGGTAATCAAGAGGCCAAAAACGCAAGCTAGTGGTTAGCTCCGGGTAACAGAATTCCAAAAAGCTAGAAGATACCTCAGGGTATCATGAGGCCAAAAACGCGTCTTGGGAACCTAAGCATTGTTTAAGGACAAGAAGCAGAACTCCCTTACAAAAAAAGAGCAATAATGAGATTATCCCAACTTGGAACTCAAGAACTCTCACAAGACACGACAAAGACTAGAGGCCAATACGCCAGAAGTCAAACAGTCGGAGTATCAATAAAAGACTAGAAGTCGAAAAGCTGGAATATCGAAAAGAGACCAAAGGCTCATAGCCAGAAGCCAGTCGGTCAAGGCGCAAGGGCCAAAGGCTCTTAGCCAGAAGCCAACTGGTCAAGACGCAAAGGCCATAGGCTAGTAGCCAGAAGCCAGCCGGTCAGGGTGCTAATGATAAAAAGCTTGTCGAAGCATCGGTCATGAATGTCATCTCTAAATCTAAGTCAAGAATCTGTTAAGGCAGGGAGACAACAGAGAACTAGAAAAGTATTCATAGGAGGCCACAAAGGGTTGAAATATAAGTTTTAAGCCCCGAAAGGAAAATAGAAATAAGGCCAAGAAGGCTACCGAAGAGTTAAGGCCACTAAGGCCAAAAAAGTCATTACAAAGCCCACAAGGGGCAGAAGTAGGACTACGCAGGGGCATGCCATCAACAAAAAAAGAGAATAAATCCCACAAGGGGAGAGCAACTTGATTCTTGGTTCCGGGTTTGGAGGCTAGGCTGGAGGATCAGGAGAGGCAGACTTCTCGACATTTGGCGTAGAGTACGCTAGGGGTGTAGAAGCCAAGGTAGGAGGAATCTCCGGTTCATCTTCAAAGGTGGGAGCTTGAAGACCATTCTCTTCCGCCTTCGCAATCACCACCATCTTGTAGTTCTCAAACTTCTCCTACAAGTTCCAAGACTTGGCCTCACCCTTGAGGTAGTCTCGAACCATCTCCCAGCACCCCGTGATTCTAGCACCGTTGACGGCCATGGACATCTCCTCCGTGAAGGTGGCCACCCGGGCGTCCAGGTTACCAAGCTCTTCTTCCAGCTTTGCCTTCTCCTCAGTCAGGCTAAGGACCTTCTCTGTCGCCTTCTCCTTCTCCGACTCCAGCCCCCGGAGCAGTTCCTTCATCTCCCTCAGCTCCTTCTCCAAGCCAGCAGACTTGTCCTTCTTTGCCTTCAGCTTGGCGAGGTAGTCCTCCACGTGGGCCTTCCCTGTAGAAATCACCTCCATGGCGATCTGATCCTTGGCATGGAAGAGTGAAGTAGCTAGCTGAACAACAAGTAGGAGGAAGGTTAGCTAGAAGAAAAGGAAACGGTCAAATGTCAGCCAGAAGCCAAAGGCAGGCTAGTTACCTTGATCATTCCCTTCTTGACCCGAAGATGCCCAGATTATCAGAGCCAGGAGGACTAGAAGGAAGTGCAGGGAAGACGGAGCTCTATAGGTGCTCCAAGGCGTCATCAAGATCGCGGACAGAGGAGGAGGACTGCTTGGCAGGATGACCCTTCTGCTTTTTGCTGGAGGCAGTAACCTTCTGAGTCCCTTTCCTCTAGGACCCAGCAGAGGGAGATTCCGAAATCTCCACCACCTCCGGAGCCTTGCTCCCAGATGCCAACTTTGCCCTTCTCGCCGCCTGAGCCTTTTTAAATTCCTCCAACGCCTTAGACCTAGATCCTGACATATTTCCTGCAAAAACGGCAAAAGGTCAGCCAAGAAGTTAACCAAGAAAGAAATAAACAAAAGGAGTAAGAAGTAAGAAACAAACCTCTTATACTGCTCTGGCTCAATGCTTATTCACTTAGGAGGAACGGGATGCTTCTTTCCTCAGCAGAGATCTCCAAAGCTTCTTCAGCCTTCTCCTTTCCTTCCTCTAATTTCTCTGTAGACACTTCTGCAAAAATGAAAGGCCAAGAGGGTTAGTGACCAAGCTAGAAACAGCAAAAATCAAAGCATCCTAAACCTACCAGTGAATTTCCAAAGAGCAGAGAATCCAGGAGAAGTCCCGACTCTCATGAAAAAAAACTTTTGGGCCCAAAGCTTGGTAAAAGCCGCCCCTTTCCTCTCCTCCTTTTCTAGCTCTAGCACCAAAGGAGCATCGGCACGAGGGTAGAAGTATTATTTGCCTTCACCCGAGAGAACATGGGTGAAATAATATGTGTAAAGAAGCTCGTTAATACCAAGATCCAGCCCATGGAACTCGTTGAGCACTTGGATGGCGGTAAGGATCCTCTAAGAAGGTGGGTTCAACTAGGAAGGATAGATGTTGAAGTGTTCCGAGACTTTCCTCACCAGGGCTGGTATCATATCCCTGACTCCGGCCTCGAAATAGCCTTCATACACGGCTATCTCGTCTCCTTGGCATTCAGAAGCCCTCTCGTCCTTCCTAGGCACCCTCAAATGGACACCTTCTCCAATGGAATATTGCTGCCTCCAATCCTCCAGGATCTCAGAGTTTACGTTGGAGAAAGGGTCGACCTTCAGAAGCTCTGGACCCGCAGCGGATCGCAAAGGTTGTGGGTTGGCTTCAAGGATCTTCGTGTCCTCGGAAGATCATTCGGCCTCTATAGAGGGACTAGTCCTAATCAGGTGCCTCTTCTGAACACGGGCACCGACGGAAGGCGAAGCTACCAGAGAAAACTCATCACCGGAACTAGTCATTTTTTGGCTCAAAAAGGTTTTGATCTTGGATCTAAAGCTCGATCAGTGCAAGAAAAGCTTAAAGGCTAAGGCTAATCCGAAACCCTAAGAGCCAATCTCCGGAGTCTATCCTAAAAGAAGCGGAAAGAAGATGGAAGAAGAAGATATAACCTTGAATCGTGGATGGGAAGCTTGATAAGGATTCCGGGAGCAAAGAGTTTAGCGGAAAAAAAAGAAGATGAAGTTAAAGTGCAAGAGAAAAAAGAAAGAAAACATTTAAAAGGAAAGAGAGGAAATCGAAATCAGCCGCACGGGTCCAATCATTGACGCGCATCTCGCAGAAGTAACGGCTATTTTATTTCTTCTCAAATCTTTGCAAATCTTCATCAACGGCTATAATCTCTTTCCCCAATTCTCGTGAAGTTAATGGCTGGGATTTTTCAAAAAACCAACAATCCTTGAAAAATTCTAACGGCTCACGAAATTTGAAATTCAAAGCCCTAAGGCCAGACGTCAAGAGGCAGACGCAACCTCCCGCTGCAATGGCACCCATTATCTGATAGAATTCAAACTAAAAGCAAGCAGACGCTTATAGAAAGTAGAGGCGGTGCAAGTCACAGCTAAAAAGGTCGAGCAGCTAATGGCTTCCTGCCTAAGCCACATGGAAGACATGTTATTCCAGAGCTTCAGATCGAACTTGCGCGATAAGTGGCAAACTGTTGGGAGTAATTTAGGTCATGGGAATTCCCCATCCGTAGATGGAGTACAACAGTAAGATCTCAAATCAGGGGAATGCCCAGAAGCAAGAAGCCAGACGACGTTGCATAACCGAAAGTCGGGAATCAGACGACCCTGCATACCCGGAAGCCAGCCGACCGCCGACTCTTGCTTATTTTTACCTTTTAATTTAGCAGATAATGATGTGTATTCTGTAGATAAATATGCATATATTTTATAGATAATCATGATATATCCAATTTTTAGAGGGATAATCATGAACTCCATGTATAAATATAAAGCTTAAGGGCAAAACGTGGGGACACGAAACCCTAGGCTAAGAAATCAATACAACACTTGTCTCTTTCGCCATGATCGACCTCAAAGCTTACGACAACTTCACACCATCTTTCCTAAAGCATTCATTGACCTCCTGCTTCCAAAGTGCTACAAAAAAATGGCCAAAATCACCTGTAACAGTCACCCTTCAAAATAATCGTCTAAATAATATGGATTCTAAGCTGGAATCGTCAGGGTTTGGGTAATAAATTGACAATAAGCTACCTGCGGGAGTTATGGAAGAAATATAAACCATAATTTTTATTTCTTTCAGAAACAAAACAGGATTTTAATTTTATGTTTCAATTTCGATTTCATTTTGGTTATCATCATATTGTAACGGAAGACCCATGTGGCAATAGTGGTGGTCTTTTTTTATTTTATAATAAAGATTATGAGGTTAAAATTTTATTTGTTAATAATCATATCATAGATATTGAGGCGATTATGAATGGTAAAAGAGTTTTTCTTTCATTTGTGTATGGCGACCCGGTAATTAAAAAAAGAGAGGAGGTGTGGGAACATCTAACACAGTATGGTATAACCCGGTTTGATCCTCGGTTTGTTATTGGCAATCTAAATGAAATAACGGGTAATCATGAGAACCGATGTGAAAAATTGCGGAGCGCATCCACTTTTGTACCGTTTAATAATATGATTAGTAATTGTGATTTGTTTGAATTTCCAAGTTTTGGGAATGTTTTCTCTTGGCGAGGGTGGAGACATAAAAAATTGGTACGATGCCGCTTATATCGGGCTTTGGCAAATGAGGATTGGCACAATTTATTTTCTTTTTCACATGTCGAGTATTTAGCAATGATTTAATCGGATCATAGACTAATTCTTGCGACGATAGAGGACAAAAAAACCAAAGAGTAGGAGGCAATTCCGTTTCGACAAGAGATGGATTGGCCGAGGTGGTTTAATGGAGGCTATTACAGATGGATGGAGGGGAAACACAATACCGGTTGGGTTTCTTGGTAAGATTGGAAATTTTCGGAGAAAGATATCTTGATGGCGGAAGAAAACAGAAACAGATGACAGGTGAAGAACAGAGGAATTAAAACTTGCTCTTGACAAAACGCTAGATGATGAACAGTGCCCACCGGAAAAATTGTTAGAAATTTCTCTAAAGCTTAAGGAGGCTTATAAGGATGAAGAGTGTACTGGCAGAAAAAGAGTAGGAATATGTGTCTTCGTGAGGGTGACTATAATTCTTTTTACTTTCACGCGCAGACTAAGCAGAGGCGGTCAAGAAATAGGATTGCGGGGTTACATGATGAAGGAGGAGTATGGCTTACCAAGGATGCAGATTTCCAAGGGGTTGCGGTTAAATATTTTGACGATCTAATTACTTCAACCGATCCCTTAGAGTTTGAGGATTTTTTGGCTAAGATTATACCTATGGTTAATGCTCAGGCTAATCAGCGTCTAACGGCTTTTTCTATGGAAGCTGAGGTTCGAAAAGCTTTATTTATGATGCATCCAGAAAAGACTCCAGGACATGATGGTATGACGGGTTTATTTTTTCAGAAATCATGGCATATAGTCAAATCGGATGTACTGGGCTTGGTTAATGACTTTTTTCGAAATGGATTTTTTGAGGAGGGGTTAAATTTGACAATTATTTTTCTAATCCCCCAAAATGGAACGTCCGACACGAATGAGTGAATTCCGCCCAATTAGTTTATGTAATGTCAGATTTCAAAAAATATCAAAAATCATGTGTAACAGACTAAAAGAGGTATTACCAAATTTGGTTTCCGAAATGCAATCGGCTTTTGTCCCGGTGCGTCTAATAACCGATAATATTCTGATAGCTCAGAAAATGTTTCACAGCTTACAAAAAAATTCGTCGTGTAAAGGGAAATATATGGCGATCAAAACAGACATGAGCAAAGCTTATGACCGCATTGAGTGGTCTTTTATTGAGCACCTCTTAAAAAGGATGGGTTTCGCGGATAAGTGGATAGGTTGGATGTTGTGGTGTATACAATCGGTTAGATATAGGGTCCTTATTAATGGTCAACCTCACGGGTTAATTAAACCAAATCGGGGTCTGAGACAGAGTGACCCACTTTCGCCGTACCTCTTTATTCTATGTACAGAGGCATTGATATCAAATTTTAAAATGGCAGAAAGGGTTAAGGCAATTACGGGGTTGAAGGTGGCTAGAGGTTGTCCCCCGATCTCGCATATGTTATTTGCAGATGAATTTTTTGTAAGGCAACCAGAGGGGAGGGGGAAGTGGTTTTACGAATTTTACAGCAATATGAAAAGGTCTCTGGTCAACATATAAATTTCTCAAAGTCCTCGATCCAGTTTGGGAATTTTGTTCCCGCTGAAGTCCAGGTTGATATGAAAACCTTATTAGGGATTACAAGCTTAGGTGGTATGGGTTCCTATTTGGAGTTACCTGAAAGTTTAGGTGGGGCGAAAACGCAGATCTTCACATTTGTTCGGGAACGTTTACAGAGTCGGATTAAGGGATGGACCTCAAAATTTATATCAAGGGATGGTAAAGAGGTGTTAATCAAATCGGAGCATTACCTATATACGTAATTTCATGCTTCATGTTACCAAAAGCGATTACTTCCAAGCTTACCAATGCTATTGCAAATTTTTGGTGGAGCTCCAGTGGGCAAAACCGAGGATTACATTGGTTAGCTTGGGACAAAATGTGTAAAAGTAAATCTGATGGAGGTATTGGTTTTCGTGTTATTGATGCTTTCAACTCAGCTTTATTGGCAAAACAACTTTGGCGACTTATAAATGTACTGGATTGCCTCTTCGCGAGGGTTTTTAAAGGAAGGTACTATCGGAAGACGAATCCTTTAGATCTGGTCAAGTGTTACTCTCCATCATATGGTTGGTGGAGTATTATCTAAGCGAGACATCTGGTTAACAAAGGGCTTATTATAAGGGTGGGTTCAAGTCATTCCATTTCAGTATGGGAAGATCCTTGGATACAAGCCATTATCCCGAGGCCGATAACCTGTCTAGGACAACATTGTCCAAATATCACGGTCGATCAATTGATTGATTCGTTAAATCACTCATGGAATCTCTCATTGTTACAAGCAATTATTGATCCAGCAGTTGTTGAAATTATTACTAGCATACCGGTGAGCAAGACTTTTCAAGCAGATAGTTTGGGATGGCATTTTACTAAGTCAGGAAAATATACGGTTAAATCTGGATAATGGGTAGGACGAGGGAATCCAGCACCTTGTGGGGACAATAAGGTGTACGGACCAACGTTTACACCACTTTTTGACCATTTATGGGGTTTAAAGGGACCCCCAAAGTTAAAAAAAATTTTATGGCAAATCTTAACGGGTAATATCTCGGTTAATGGAAATTTAAGGAGGCGTGGTATTGATTGTGATTTACACTATGTGCGGTGCGGGACAGATATTGAATCAGTGAATCATGTTTTCTTTGAATGTCCCCCGGCATTACAAGTTTGGGCTTTATCTAAAATCCCTTCGGCTCTGGATACTTTTCCAACATCCTCCATATATACGAACTTGGATTATCTTTTTTGGAGGGCCTCTTTAGAAGGCCACACACTTAGTTATCCCTGGATCCTTTGGTACATCTGGAAAGTCAGGAATGAGAAACTTTTTACTGATCAGGACATCGATGTCCAACAGCTACTAGCAGTCGCGGAGAAGGAGGCAAAACTCTGGGAGGCGGCTCACCAGGAAGAGGCGATAGAAGAGCAAGCGGATATGGTGACCACTTTACCATCTTTGGATAGCTTTTGTTCTGACTATAGGTGCAATGTTTATGGGTCGTGGAAGAAGAGTGATACTTTCTCTGGAATGGGATGGCACTGTCCCCAGACTGGGACAACAGAAGCACTGATGGGCGCACGAAATGTCCGACGCAACCTCTCACCACTACATGCGGAAGTGGAGGCTTTGATTTGGGCAATGCAATGCATGATCACTCAACAACGAACAAATGAAACTTTTCTGACAGTCAGTACCGAGCTAGTGAAGATGGTGACTTCTCCTTAGTAGTGGCCTGCGTTTCGCATCTACTTGGAGGACATTGAAAAATATAATGGGAGTTTTGTTTCTTTTTCCCTTTCGTTCATTTCGCGTAGTTTTAACACTAAAGCGGATAGATTAGCACGTAGTGCTCGAATCTTTTTAATTTTAAACTGTTGACAAAAAAAAGCTAATAAAAATTTTTTTGCACTAGGGAATAAATTTATTAACGATCAACTTACTGGGAGAAACGAAAAGGCAGGAGACGTTACGTTGTGATCATTTAAGATGGTACTTTCTTCCGTTTTTTTGATGATGTAGCGTAATATGTTGGATGCATTGTAGTTTAGATGAATATGTGAAGAAATGGCCCATTTTACAAACAGATAAAAGTTAAAGAGATGTCTAGCATGAGAGGTTTCAAATAGTCACTTTCATTTAGTATGATTTAGTGAGCTAAAATTTTCAAAAGATGAAGAAATTGCCCATTCAACAAACAGATAAAAGTTAAAGATGATTACACGCATTGATCAAAACTAAAGTACACATATAACACCTGTGTCTTCATCTCGACAAAGACTGAGACCACCGCTTTGAGAATTTTGCCTCTTCGTTCTCTGGTAAGAGACGTCGTAATTTCGATAACCATTCACCTGTTTCTTCCGTATATCTTCAACCTTACCAAGGCTATCTCCTCCGTTTCTTCCATAAACAAACAACCGATTTGTTACCATCACCTCATTTCAAATACCCGCTTAAGAGAAACCTGCGCCCGACCCAACCAATCTACTGTCTGAATCTTTTCAAAGCTATAAAGACTAAAGCTACAGGGCGTTACACTCTACAAAGAACAACAATCATTCGTGAAAACTAGTGGAAAGAAATTAGAGAAACCAACTATAAGGAGTAGCTGATAATTTGATTTACTCTGAAGATTTATTTTACCAAAGATATTCGCTCAAAATCAGGAGAAGAGATTGAAATTGTAATTCAGCAACCCGATTTGAACGAAGTACACAACAAAAGTTCGACATTTTACATTCGAAAAAAAAATCTCTGACACAAACGTGTTAGATTTATTCAATCTATAAACTATGATCCATATCAGTTTCTGATTAATAATAACGAAAGCGGAAGCGTACCTGATGAATTCATGCTTTAGGAATATGAATGAATAAGAAATGGATCTTCCAAAGCAAACCCTAGAGACTTAGGTAGCCCATAACCCTCTATTTATAGAGAATCAATTTCTAGTTCGGCCTCTCATCAA
>OVAN01010824.1:0-15314 GCA_900406275.1 Anastatica hierochuntica
CTTTCACTTGAGCCCATGAGAGTGGATGTTACCTAGGTGCTAGATGGCTAAGAGGGCTTAAGCTAGACTATCACATGCATACTTTGATGGGAAACAAACGAGAGTTGAGCCTTGTAGTGTGTATAAGTGAATAGATCTTCGTCANATTAAGGGACCCTTGGTCTAGGAATAGCTTCGATCCTCTAATAAAGCCTTACCTAAGATTCATTGCTTCTTTAGATTGAACTCGAACCCAGAACTATTGTCTCAAGATCCTATCTTTCTTTTGATTTGATCCAAGTTTACTCTTTGCTTTCATGTTATTTTGTTATTGCTTTCTTTATTCCACAATCACCATGGTTATCTCCACTTTTGACTAGGTTTAGTAGAGACCCGTGACATTTTTTTACTAGATCGCCTTCTAGACTAGGACCCTTAGTATAATCTCCTTGTTTAGGTTCTACTAATCCAAGCCTCTAAATCCTTGGACGACCCTACAATACTACAATTGACCCCGTTCTCCTGCGGGATTGAGCGTAGGGTATTAGGTTTTATAAATATTAAACTTTGGCATCGAGGAAACTCTACGTCAATTTCTGCTTGTTGCCAAATTCATTAAAGACGTCATGGCCAAGAAAATTGCTTATGAAGAGTCAAAGGTAGTGGTGACTAATGAGTGTAGTACTATCATCCAAAAGTATTCTCTCAAAAAGATGGATGATCCCGGTAGTTTCACATTACCTTGCTCTTTGGGACCAATAAAATTTGGTAGATTTTTGGTTGATCTAGGAGCTAGTGTGAGCTTGATGTCATTGTCGGTTTCTAAAAGTCTCAGACTTACTAACTTCAAGAAGACCAAGATTGCGTTGATCCTCGCAGATAGATCCATTAGGTACCCAATTGGAATGCTCGAAGATATGAAGTTGGTTATCGGTAATTGTCATGTTCTAACCTATTTTATTATGCTTGAAATGGAAGAGGAACCAACCGATCCAATTATCTTGGGAAGACCTTTCCTCTCTATCGTTGGAGCAATCATTAATGTCAAGAAGGCTTGATCGATCTTCATTTGGGTGATATGACGCTTAGCTTCAATGTGACGAATGCTTTGAAGAAACCAACCATCGATGGTCAATTGTTCTACTATGACATTCTAGAGGAAATGGCGGATGAATACTTGGAAGAGTTGAATGCTCAAGATGCCTTGAAAATGGCTCTCACGATGCCAAGGGAAGAAAGGGTGATTGACAATGAGGATGTACATGGGTATGAAAAGATCCTAGACTCCCACAAGCCTTTGATGAAGAGTACTTTCACATTAGAATTGATTGAGGATGAAGAGCTTGAACAAGCTAAAGAAATCATCAAGGAAAGACCAAGGGGGGAAGATGATTGGACCGAGCTCAAGGCACCAAAAGTGGAGCTAAAATCTCTACCATCGGGGCTAAGGTACGCGTTTATTGGTCCCAACTTTACTTATCTAGTCATAATAAGTGATAAATTGCATGATGATGAGGTTACTTTACTCTTAGGAGAATTAAGGAAATATAGGAAAGCCATAGGGTACTCGCACGATGATATAAAGGGCATATCTCATTCTCTTTGCATCCATAGAATTTATTTAGAAGATGAATCAAAATCATCAATTGAGAACCAAAGAAGGCTAAATCCAAATTTGAAAGAGGTTGTAAAAAAGGAGATCTTGAAACTACTAGACTCGGGGATTATCTACCCTATCTCAGATAGTACTTGGATATCTCTGGTCCATGTAGTTCCCAAGAAAAAAAGAGTAACCGTAATCAAGAACGATAACAAAGAATTGATCCCATCTAAGACAATTACGGGTCATAGGATGTGAATAGATTATAGAAAGTAGAATTCATCAACTAGAAAAGAGCATTTTCCATTGCCATTCATTGATCAAATGCTTGAAAGACTTGCTAATCAATCTTATTATTGCTTTCTTGATGGATATTCAAGGTTCTTTCAAATCCGCATCCACCCTCAAGATCAAGAAAATATGACATTTACATGTCCTTACGGTATCTTTTCTTATCGAAGGATGCCGTTCGGGCTATGTAATGCATTGACTACGTTATAACGGTGCATGACGTCTATCTTTTCTGATTTGATTGAGGATGTAATAGAGGTTTTCATTGATGACTTTTCGGTCTATGGATCCTCCTTTGGTGTTTGTTTGTCTAATTTTGTAGGGTGTTGAAACGATGTGAAGAAAACAACCTCGTTCTCAATTAGGAGAAATGTCACTTCATGGTGAGAGATGGTATCATGCTTGGACATCGGATTTCAAATATGGATATTGAGGTAGATCAAGCGAAGATAAATGTCATGCTCAAGCTTGAGCTACCAAACATGGTTAAAGGGATAAGAAGCTTCCTTGGACATGCGAGGTTTTATCGAATATTTATCAAGGATTTCTCAAAGATTCCAAGGCCATTAACAAGGTTGTTATGCAAGGATACGACTTTTGATTTTGATGAAGATTGTCTTGAAGCTTTCAAGAAGATAAAATAAGCTTTAGTTAGTGCACCAATAGTCCAACCTCCGAATTGGGGGCACCCATTCGAGATCATGTGTGATGCAAACGATTATGCCTTAGGAGTGGTGTTGGGGCAAAGAATTGATAAAAAAACTCCATGTCTTTCACTATACGAGCAAGACCTTGGATGATACTCAAGTTAAATATGCAACCACGGAGAAAGAGCTCTTGGCTATTATGTTTGCCTTCGAGAAGTTTTGCTCTTACTTGGTCGGTTCTGAGATCATCGTCTATACGGATCATGCCGCTTTGAGATACTTAATGGCTAAAAAGGATGCAAAGCCACGACTACTTAGATGGATTCTTCTTCTCCAAGAATTTGATATTGAGATCAAAGACAAAAAAGGGAATAGAGAACGGTGTAGCGGATCATTTGTCAAGGTTGAGAGTTCATGAAAAATTGCATATATATGATTCTTTATCCGAGGAGCAAGTCAATGCCATTCACTCTTTTGTTGAAGAAAACTTTGCTTATGACTCTATTAACAAGGTGAAGGCAATTGAGGAGAATTTTTCATGGTATGCAGATTTTGTGAATTATCTCACATGTGGAGTTGAGCCACCAAGCTTGAAAAGCTATGAAAAAAAATAAATTCTATAAAGACATCTGACACTTTTATTGGGATGAGTCATACCTTTATATGAAGGGCAAGGATGTACTCTTTAGAAGGTGTATTACAGAAGATGAAGCTCAAGATGTTTTGTTTCTTTGCCATGGATCAAGCTACGAAGGTCACTCTGCTACGTTCAAAACGGCTCAAAAAATTCTACAAGCCGGTTTTTGTTGGCCTTCATTGTTTAAGGACACACAAAGTTTCATCTCTAAATGTGATCCTTGTCAAAGGAAAGGAAACATTAGCAAACAGAATGAGATGCCTCAAAACCCGATTTTCGAAGTTGAGTTGTTTGACGTTTGGGGCATAGACTTCATGGGACCATTCCCATCTTCGTATGGAAACCAATATATTTTGGTTGCGGTCGAGTATGTCTCCAAGTGGATAGAAGTAATCGCTAGTCTGAAAAATGATGCTAAGGTAGTGGTCAAGCTCTTCAAGACCATCATCTTCTCTAGGTTTGGTGTACCAAGAGTGGTCATAAGCGATGGAGGATCTCATTTCATCAACAAGGTGTTTGAGAATTTGCTAAAGAAGAATGGAGTTAAGCACAAGGTAGCTACTCCATACCATCCTCAAACTTCAGGCCAAGTTGAAGTCTCATCAAATCGTCAGATCAAGGCCATCTTGGAGAAAAAGGTTAGGAAAACAAAGAAAGATTGGGCAACAAAGCTAGATGATGCCTTATGGGCTTACCAAACCGCATTCAAGACACCGATCAGTACTACTCCTTTCAACCTTATCTATGATAAATCTTGTCATCTCCCGGTTGAATTAGAGTACAAGGCTTTATGGGCTACAAAGATGCCTAACTTTGATACCAAGATGACTTCGGAAAGGCGTTTGGTTCAACTAGAAGAGCTCGACGAATTAAGATTGGACGCATACGAGAGTTTAAAGATATACAAAGACTGGACTAAAGCTCTTCATGACAAGAAGATCATCAAGAGAGACTTCAAGGAAGGAGACCAAGTATTGCTATTCAATTAACGGTTGAAGTTATTCCCGGGAAAATTAAATCGGGGTGGTCCGGTCCCTTCAAGATCAAAGAAGTAAGACTTTATGGTGCCATTGTTCTATGGAACAAGGATGGTGGGGATTTCACGGTTAATGACCAAAGGTACAAGCCATACCTCGTTGATGCACCGATTGAGGAAGAAAACTCGGTTCCTCTTTTGGACCCCGAAATCGCATAGGCCTTCACAATGTCAAGCTTAGTGACGTTAAACAAGCACGCTTGGAGGCAATCCCATGGTATCCTTGTACATATTAAATTTTATATCTACCTTAAATAATGATTTTGGGTTGTTCTTGGTTGGTTCTTATGAATAGGCGAATGAAATTATCCGGAAAGGTCGTCCGAAATTCTTGGTGGTCAGCACCAAGTCTCAAGACCGCCAGCCTTCGGAACAACAGAACGCGGCGGTCCAGATAATGAAATCTGGTGGTCAACACCGCTACTCCCAGGCCGCCAGCCCCTCAGACAGAAATTCCTGGCGGTCATGAAATCATTCGTGGCAGTCAGCACCGCCATACCGAGACCGCCAGCTTCTTCAGGTAAATGGTTTCTCAGTTAAAATCGATTTTTGTGGGGCAATTTCCCAATTTTCGAAAGTTTTTAAACTAAAACTTCTCTTCTAAAAAAACCCACACTCGAAGTTCTCTCTCTCTCTCACCCATCTCTCTAGTTTTCTCTATTTGAAGAACAAGAGAAATTTTCATCTTCCTCTCTCAATTTTTTACCAAAGTCTCTCAAGTCTTTTGCATTAAAGCTCGATTTTTAAGCTCTTTTGCGTAGTTCCTGCTCCTTTTCATCAATCTCTAGCTCAATCCACTCAAAAACAAGGTACACTCTCAAATCTCTCTCTCTTTGAGCAAATTTTTGAATTTCATATTTAAGGTGATTTGGTTGTTTCTAGAGTTTTATTATGCTTAGTTATGATTGGGTTACCTATTTTAAAGCTAGGACAACCTTTCAACACTTGTGAATTGTTTGATTTTAGAAATCAAAAGTTTAGGGTTCTTGTGAAATTTTGAGAATTTTTGAATGTTAGAAAAATTGGGGATTGTGGTTACTAAGAGTTATTGAGGTTATAAGAAGCTAGTTTGCAAAAGACTACTAAGGATTTTGGCCATTAGGTTGAGTTTTAGAATTTTCAAGAGAGTGAAAATGTTGGAAAAATAATTACGAAGTTCTTTTGATTGACTTTGGTTTTTTGAATTGTCATTGCTATGATGATTTTGAGTTATCGTTAAGGCCACCAATGTGTGTAGATGAGTTGTTTCCTTGACTTTTGTTGATCTATGTACTTACGGAAGAAAGGTTAAATGAAAAATATGTTGCTAAATCTTGATTTGTTTGAGTTCATATGGTGGTATATGATGGTTTAAACAATGAACACCAATAACTAAAGCCATCCATATTTCTAGTCTCTTTAAGGACTAACTTAATTACCTTTTAAAACTTGTAGGAACAATGACTAAGACAAAAGAAAACTCAACAAGGAAACCATAAAATCCGCAAAAGGCGATGGAAGAAGCGAGCTCAAGTACTCGTCAAAGAAGAGAAAAAGGAAAAGAAGTAGCTCAGCAATCCGAACCGGAGGAAGAGCCTCAAAACGCGGACACACAAGAAGAAGAAGAAGATGAAGATGTCCCTCAATTGGAAAGGAGAAAGAAACCTGCGTAAACTCGCACCTAAGAAAGCAACAAAGCCAAAGAAACCAAGAAAACCAACCGCAAAACAATACTACAATTCTTTGATGAGCAAGAAGTGGGTCCAAACATGTTGGGCGGATAGAGACACTTTGGAGAAGCTCGGGCTCTTCGATGATGTGTGTAAAATGTCGATGCACATGAGAATGGGAAACTTCTTCTTCACAAATGAGTCGGTCTATAAGGAACTTACTTGTGAACTTCTTTCAACCTTTGATTATGACGTTAAGGCGGGAGATTTCTTCTTTAAGATTGGAGGAGAGTATTTCCCATGGGACACTGCCAGGTTAAGTGAATTGCTAGACCTTCAAAAGGAGAAGAAAATGAAGATACCAAAGCTAACGGACGAAGACAAGGAGTTGTGGACCGAGATTGGGTTTGGTAAATATGCGGCGAGCATCAAAGCAACCGAGATTCGACACCCGACAATAAAAAATGTCCACAAATATCTTTCAAACACTTTCTATGCAAGAAAGGAACCGAGAAAGATTAACAAGGATGAGATGTATCTACTCTCAAGAAGCATCAAACCCATCATCACAGATATAAACAATCAAGAAATGAGCAAAGAGAGGGTTGATCTCAGTGGGGCTTTGTTGTTGCATCTCCTAGACCTTCGTGAAACCCTCTACAAATCAAAGGATAAAGAAGCTCTATTGATGGTTGGAGGACTAATCACTCCAATCTTGAAGAACTTTGCGGAAGAGGGATACACGATCAACTTCCCACCCGAGGAGAAACTAATATCAACAATTGACATTGCTTACTTGTCTTCATCACGATTCTTAGGCGGAGCGGGTGATTCTTGCTACACGTACATCATGTACGACGAAAGGAAGTTCGTTTTGCCCATCCAAGATGCCACCACCCTCACCAAACGAGAGAACATTGCCTTCACGCCACAAGATAGTTTCTACAACCCCAACACCCAATCTTCAATATGGATATCAAGAGCTAGGGTAAAACACCACAAGTGGATAGTTCAAATGATGAGGAAGGAGCTGCGAATGAGAGGGAAAAGATAAGAGGAGGAGAGCCACAAGGAGAGCATGAAGGAGAGAGCTTCGGGGAAATGAATAGGAAGTCTATGGTAGCCACCGCTATCACTTTGACCTCTACGATGGACCATCATCCTCTAAAGGATTGATGTATACCTATGAGAAGCTCAAGACAATGAAAAAGTGGAACAAGTGGTTATATAGAACCATTCACAAGCTTTTCAAAGTATTTAAGGGCTTGAAGGGTCAAGTGAAGATGCTTAAGAAACAAGTTAAGGTGCTCACTAACAAGCTTACGGGAGAAGGGCCTTCAAGGACCCAACATGAGGAAGAAGTCGAGAGGATGGATATTGATGAAGGAGGAAGACACTCTTTTGGTGGGACTCCAAATGCAGTGGTGGTTTTTGAACCATCAAGACACTCCTCATACGAGCCGCGACGGCAACGAAGAAGGAGAAGATCACCAACGCCAACCGCGAGCAATGACTCTTACTCCCTCAACACGGAGGAATCCGCCGGTTCTCCGACATTTTGATTCAAGGTACCAACTTTATCCATTGTAAATACCATCCTTTTATTTTTATCTTCTTAAATGATTGTGATTGTTGGTCTCCTTCATCGGATTTTATTCATCCACCGAGACGGTGATGAGTAAGTCCGGGGTGGAGAATTGGTTACTTATGATCTTTTAAGTTGTTTTGTCTTGTTTTTACTTCTTTGAGTCTCATGTAGAATAGGATGCATTGTAAATAGTTAAGGCATAGAAAAACCAAAAAAATTGAAAAATTATGAAAAACCAAAAAGAAAGCATATAGTTGCATTTCACATATTTTTCGTTTTTAGAATTGAGTCTTAGAGCATGTAGGATGCATATGCATAGGGAAACAATGATTTAATCACCTTGTAAGTAGCTAAAGCTTAGAAAATTATAGAAACCTTTGTATGTTGCGCCAACAACACATTGGAAGAACCGCAAAAACACTCAATAAGTCATAAAAGGGTCATATCAGGTCGATTTAAAAAGTCCTTTAGGCCATGTTAGTTTCATCATTCAGATGAACTATCTAGATGAACCCTGTTTTCTTGTTAATTTAGTGTATAAATAAACAACATCCAGATGGATCATCCACATGATTTTGTAAAACGCATATTAAAACCTTAAAAATCTTGATGATCCAAATTGGATCATACGAATGGAGATAATTTTGTCCAAAAACACAGATGACTAAAATACCCCCTAACAAAAATTTTTAAAAAAGATAAATCAAACCGTGAATCTAATCATCAAATCTCTTTTTTTTTCTTTGCTCGTCAAAACCGCAAAAATCATATTTCCCGCCAAAACGTAAAATCATAATTTTCCTAACAAAACAACAAGTTTTGAAAATATCCGCAAAATGCATAAAATTAATGAAAACCGCAAGTTCAGGCAAAACAAAAAATCATGAAATCCGCAAAAATCACCAAAACCTTGAAATTCGCAAAAACCGTAAAAACCCGCAAAAGCGCAAAAAACTATGAAAAGGCCAAAACCTTGAAATTTACAAAAACTATAAAAACTGTGAAAATCGCAAAAAATGTAAAAACCGCAAAACCGTCAAAACCATGAAAATCGCAAGAACTGTCAAAACGCAAGAACCGCCAAAACGACAAAAACGCCAAACCCGTGAAATTTTCAAAAACCGTGAAAACCACGAGTCAACCGCAAAAACCGCCAAACCCGCCAAAAACACCAAAACCGCTAAAACTACCAAAAATGTATTGCCCACAAAACCGTCAAAGCCACTAAAACCGCCAAAAACCGCCAATACCGTAAAAACCGAAAAATTTGTTATTTATGTTAAGATAAAAGTTATTTAGTTGAAAATATAATTTAGAAAAAGATTAACATTAGAATAGAAAACAAAGGCATGTTAGTCATTTTCTTATAACAATCATTCACATGAACTATTTAGATGAGTAAGTGAACAATATATCCAAATAGAACATTCAGATGAACGAACGAAAATAAAAACGAACATCATTCAGATAATTCATCGAAATGCATCATTTGAATGATATATAGATGAACTTGCTGAATGAACAAATGAACAGACCCTTAGTCATTAAGAGAATATATTAAGAACACTTAAATTTATGGTATGCATAATAAAGACTAAGAAAAATCAAAAAATAATAATAATAATAAAGACTAAGAAACAAGTGTCAAATTTCTACAGTTACATGAAACATATATAAGTTGTTATGATGTTGTTTATGTTTTGATAAAATAAGAAAATATTTTTTGTATTTTTGGATTGAATAAAAATATTTGGATACAAACTATCACAAAATTGTTTGGACCAACGTGGTTTATTGGTAAAGGCGCGGGCTGCTTCCTGGCGAAAGGTTGCGAGTTCGAACTCTGCCAGGCGGAACTACAACACGTTGTCTCTGGACATCTTCTGAGTTTTCACATGCGCGCTTAGCGCCCAGGGACTGACGGTGGAGGAGATTGTGCACGGTATGTGTGTCCAAAAAAGGACCTGACCTAGGACCCCGACCGGCTAGTCTGGATCCACCTCAGCGGGGGCCGGGACACCCGAGTTATCAAAAAAAAAACTATCACAAAACTCATTTTGTACTCTCACCTTAGGAACAATTGAATTTTGGGAAAATTGCAAAAAATGTCATTAAATTTTAATTTTGATGCAAAAATGCCATCGATTTCGAAATTGTGCAAAAATGCCATAATTTTTTTTTCCAAAATTACTCTTTTACCCTTTATTTGATTTTTGCCAAATAATATTTTTTATGTTAGGGTTTAGGGTTTGGATTTAAGATTTAGGTTTTTTTAGCAAATAACTTTTTAGATTAGAGTTTAGAGTTTAGGATTTGTATTTCGGGTTTAGGGTTTAATTTTAGTTAAGGTTTTGAGTTTAGATTTTATGATTTTGTTTAAGGGTAAAATGAGAAAGAAAATAGTGAATTATGGCATTTTTTTGCAAAATTTATATCAATGGTATTTTTGAAAACCCTAATTCAAATTATGGCATTCATGCATGCAATAATCCCTTGAATTTTCTCTTTTCGGCTCCTACGAACACTTAAATATATAACATGAACTGGAACTTCACTATAACATGAATCTAAGAAAATAGACAGGGTAAAATATAAAATAATTAAAATAACGTATTTCACATGCATAACTTAAAACACAAATGGCCGAGACTCATCTGGTCTAGTGGCAAAAGTCTTAGTGCTGAATACTCAGGCGTTTGGACTTCGATTCCACTAAGTCGTGATGCCCCGCGTCGTAGGATTGGTCTATAGATCGGACCTTGTCGATCCATCCGTGTCAAAAAAAAAATTAAAACACAAATGTAGAATTTTAAGAACCGATAAATTAAATTAAATAGTAACACAAAAATCCGCGCGTGGCAACAGAGTAACCCCCAGTAAATATTAAAACCAGGAAAATAGAAACTTGTGTTTGAAGAAATCTATGAACAACAAGGCTTCATTAGCACGCCTCTCCATCACACGGCTCCGTTTAATCTGAGGGAAAAACAGCCAACCACTGGTCAGACACACAAATCCGATCGTTAGCAACCGGGAAACAATTGGTCTAACGGACCACCGCCCCACAACTGTTTTCTTCTTCACCAAGACTTCAACTACAGTGCAAACTCCATGTAACAAAAAGAACCAAGTGACTTCTCCCGTTGGCTGCTCACGGGTTAATAACATGAAGAGCCACTCGTGAACCCAACCGGAGGCTACAAAGGTGGCTAAGATACCAATGATCATAGACCACTCCGGATTTAAAAAGTGTTGGCAGATTCGCCTCACAGGGGAATAGACGGCTGACCGGAGAATAGCCGTGACCATGAGGTTCCACCGGCGACCCCAAAAATCTTGGAGAGACGTGGCTAAGTATGGTTCGTTGAACTGCCGCTCGAGGTCGCAACCAAGAATGATGGTGATAACATATTTGAGAGGGGTTAGTAGAATCTCAGGCTCTAAGTATACATGGAGAGGGTAGAGACCTAACAGTAAAAATGAAGGAAGATATTGCATGTAATCATTCAGATGTACAACCACAATAAGATTGCAACTTTAACTGCAAAAAACCATTTGGGGAAGTGGTTCATGGATTTAGGGTTAGGGCTTTGTTGAAGCTTGACGGGGAAGCAAGTGAAGGAAATGAATTGGAAAAGATTTGAAGGAAGTGGAAAGAGAAGGCCTTGGTCGAAGGAGAATTGTATAAGCTTTACATTTGCAAGGGAAAGGTAGTACATGGTGTAATTACATAGAATCAACGAGGAAGAACAAGGAACAGAGCACATACAGGAAGAACCGAGAGCAATCGAGGTAAACCAGCTTTGATTTTGGGTGATAAGTAGTAACAGTAAGATACTGAGATTATTACTGTAATCCATACGTTAATGAAGTTTCCAAGTTCTTCTTCCATCTCTTGAGAGCTCTTTTTTTTCTTTCTAGTTGCTGAGTTTTTGAAATCACCGAGGTCTTTAACTTTGTTGTTTCGTGTATAAACAATAAAATGAAGTTAAGGCATGTGGTTTCACAGGTAGATAACTTACAGAAGCGGAGGCACGTATTAGTCAGGGGGTGCAAAGTGACACCTGTTTAATTTTTTTTAAATTCCTGGATTATTAAAAACATCTTGCTTATTTAGTTATTGACACTTCCATTTATTTTTTTGGGTTGAATTGACACCCATTAAATTTTTTTGTTAGCCCATTATAAATAAATTAAACATATTTTTTACACTTAAATTCTATTTAGTGACCAAAAAAAAAAAACACTTAAGTTCTATTTTATAAAATGCCATATAATTTAATTAACAAAATTTTTAGTTAACTCTAAATATTATTGCAGAGAATTGAGAGATGTGAAACGTCTTTGTTTAAAAAATTCTACGTAATCATCTCAAGCAAAGAAGTCATCACAATTCACACAAACTATCAACTACTTTTCTTTTCTTTAGTAAGTTTACATTTATGGTAGAGTTTTAATTTATATTTTTTATATTATTATTTTTTCCCCTTTTCAATTTTCATCTATATTTAGACATAGTTGATGCATGATTGTTCTTTTTAAGTTTATGTATTTTACTCTAATTGTGAATTTTATAAGTATAAATTAATATTTTTTAATGATTTAGAAAAAGATGCAGTTTGATCAAAGTGTAATCGTCGAGCACTTTAGCTTGATATGAATCATATGATCATATGAAGATTGCTTCTTTCTCATGTCCGTCTACAGACTCCAAATTGCATATATATTTTTAAAAACTTATCGTTAAAGTAAAACTTATTTTGTTGGATGTCTTTGTTAGTTTTGAATAAATTTTATAATAACCTTTGTTAATTTCGATTTTTTAGGTATAAAGTTATGGAGAAGTTTTTGAAAAGAAAAGTTTCGAGTCCTTCATTCAATGAGTTAGAAAACCTGCCATGGGATCCCGCTGATCGGAAAAAGATATTAGAATATCATCCAAATCAAAGAAATGAGGTAATTCGCAGATATTCGATGAGAGGTCCTTGCCAGCCTCATGGTCATGCTTCCAAACAAACACCAAAAGTAGGTGTATTAAGACGATTTAATCCTACTTGGTTTGATCAATACCGTAACTGGTTAGAATATAGTGTAAAAAAGATGCAGCTTTTTGTCTATGTTGTTATTTATTCAAAGACAATGTTGGTAAGGGTGGAACAAATAAAGCATGGACCACGGAAGGTTTTTCTAGCTGGAACAAGTTCCATAAAAATTCAGAACATGTGGGAGGTGTTAATAGTTTTCATAAGAATGCGGTCATGAAGTGTGAAAATTTGATGAAACAAGGTAAGTCAATCAAGCATGCTTTGCATAGACAAGAAGATATTACAAAGAATGGGTATCGAATTCGGTTGAATGGTTCAATTGATACTTCCAGATTCTTATTGCACCAAGAGTTACCATTTCGTGGTCTTGATGAGAAAGAGGAATCTACTAAGAGAGGACACTTTTTGGAGCTTTTGAAATACACTGCTCGACAAAACGAAGTTGTGAATAAGGTTGTTTTAGAAAATGCTCCTGCAAACAATCAAATGACATCTCCAATGATTCAGAAAGACATTGTGCATTATTTTGCTGAAGAAGTACTCAAGTATGTTATGGAAGACATTGATCATGATGTATATGATTTGTTAGTAGATGAGTCTGCTGATGTCTCTTATAAAGAACAAATGGCAATAGTATTTTGATTTGCTGATAAAAGTGGGATAGTGAAAGAGAGATTCATCAATAATACTCATGTGAGCGAGACATCTTCAGCTTTCCTGAAATCTGCCATTGATTCTTTGTTTGCTAAACAAGGATTGAGTATTAAAAAAGTGAGAGGACAAAGTTATGACGGTGCAAGTAACATGAAGGGTGAATTCAATGGGCTAAGGTCATTAATGTTGAAGGAAAATTCATCAGCTTATTATGTTCATTGTTTTGCTCATCAACTTCAATTGGTTGTGGTGGCAGTTGCCAAACAAAACATTTTGATGTTGGAGATTTTTTTGATAAGATTTCTCTGTTGCTTAATGTGGTGGAAGCTTAATGCAAAAGGAAAGATATGGTCCGAGATAGTTACAGGAAAACAATTGAGAAAGGAATCAAAGATGGTGAACTAGATACATGAAAAGGGCTAAATTAAGAAATTTCTCTTCAAATACCAAGCAATACTCATTGGGTTTCTCACTATAAAATATTGTTGCGTTTGGTTGAGTTATTTTCATCTATTGTTAAGGTGATTGGGTATGTTCGAGATGAAGGCGTCAAAGACTTGAAAAGACGTCAAGCACATGGTATTCTCTTATACTTCCAAGACTTTGATTTTGTGTTCTATTTGAAAATGATGGTACACCTCGTAGGACTGACAGATAGCTTGTCCATGACTTTGTAAATAAGAGATCAAAATATTTTAAATGCTATGTCACTAGTGCACTCAACTAAGAGACAGCTGCAAAAGTTTCGAGATGATGGATGAAACTTTCTCATGATTAAAGTTTCTTCATTTTGTAAGAAACATGGTATTGATGAGATTGATATGGAAGGAAATTTTGTTGACTCAAGGACCCCAAGAAAAAAGACCGGAGTAACAAATATGAAACACTATAAGGTTAGTTACTTATATGTTGTTCTCGATTTTCAACTTCATGAGTTTAATGATTGATTTAACGAGGTAAACACTGAATTACTCATTTTTGCTGCTTCTCTATCTCCTATGGATTCGTTCTCCCAATTTGACCACTCAAAGTTAATGAGACTATCTACATTTTATCCATACAATTTTAGTCCCAGGGAGCGTATATCTCTCGAAATACAATTAGATATCTACATTGACAATGTCCAAAATGATGAAAAATTTACTCATCTAGAGAGTCTTGGAGAACTTGCTCGTATGTTGGTGGAAACACGAAAACATATGTCACATCCTTTGGTGTATAGGCTTTTGAAGTTGATTTTGATTTTGCCTGTTGCAACTGCAATTGTTGAGAGATATTTTTCAGCAATAAAGATAGTGAAGGCTGAATGACGTAATCGGATGGGGGGTAAATTTTTGAATGATTGTTTGGTTTTTTTTTTGTCGAGAAAGATATATTCAAGACCATTATAAATGAGATTGTGATGAAAAGATTTCAGAAAATAAAAGATCGTAGGATACTTTTGTAAGATGTTTTGTTTTACAGTTTTTTTTTGTTTTTTGGTTTTGATTGATATTCTATATTTTTATAAAATACTTTTTATATATTTATTTTAGTAATGTATTGACTCCCGTAAAATAAATTCCTGGTAGTGATGTCAAATTGGGCTTATGCCCCGCGGGCCTGGCCCAAATAGTCTTATATTGGGGTGGGCATGGGCAACTTAAAGCATGCCCATTTATTTAGCGGGTCATTCGAGCATGCTCCGCGCGGCTTGCGGATGAGTTGGGTTGACCTGCAAAATAATCCGCAACTTGCAATTGGCCGCGTAAAAAGAAAGCTTGAAAGAGAATGGCTTCCATATGTTATCTTTCGGATTCCTAAAAGCTTCATAGAACGAAGATCTGTTAATGGATAAAATGAACACTGCAAAACCTCTTTCTCCTTCCCTCTCTCTCTCCGAAGCTTTAACGAAGACAAAGAAGAAACAACTCTTTCTCTCCGCCTCACTAAAACAGCTCTTTCTCCTTCTCTCTCTTTATTCGTAAATGCTTCCATGAAATTAGTTCGGATATGTGAATTTTCTGCTCTTAGTCCGCTGCATGAGTGACTCCACCAACGGTGTCTCTCCTTCCTCCGATTACGCATCCATCTCCTCCGGCGACAAGGTTTAACCACTTTTATCAAACTTCTGATTTTCGATCTCTGCTTTTTCTCTTATCGCTCCTTTGAATTTGTAACAAATGAGAATGAGATAAACAGAGGAGAG
>OVAN01010825.1:0-15314 GCA_900406275.1 Anastatica hierochuntica
TTTTATTATTTCGTATTATATCGTACTTTCTTTGTCAGCCTGAGTAGCGGGATGACAACCCGAATTGATTTTCTTGTGTTGAGCTACATCGTGTAGGTATTCAAGCATGAAAATTTCACAACCCACCTCTTTCTCACCAGACTGCTCTGGAGCCCAAGCGTCTTACAGTTCGATGCGACACCGAGCCCACTTGTTGCACAGCCTGACAGGACAATTTCACAGCCTGTTCACTTCTCACTGGTCTGCTCTAGCAGGACAATTTCACAAGTTGCTCTCTCAGCTCAGGCCGCTCTCCCAACTCGGGCTCAAGTTGCTCTCTCAGCTCAGGCCGCTCTCCAAACTTGGGCTCAAGCTGCTCTCTCAGCTCAGGCCGCTCTCCCAACTCGGGCTCAAGCTTCTCTCTCAGCTCAGGCCGCTCTCCCAACTCGGGCTCAAGCTGCTCTCTCAGCTCAGGCCGCTCTCCCAACTCGGGCTCAAGTTGCTCTCTCCGCTCAGGCCTCTCCCCCAGCCCAAGCTCAAGCCCCTCAAGTAAAGAACACTGCTCGCCCACCGGCCTCCAGCTCGATGCCATCCAACGCAACACATGCTCTCAACAACACAATAAAGATTAACGTTCTCGGGCTCCCAGCCCTCACGTAGCGCAGACTCGAACTCTAGAGTCCGAAATTATGAAGGTCGCCAGCTCCCATCCCAGCACCACAACGAATTACAGCCTTGGGCTCGCAGCCCTCACCAAGAACGAACTTTCAAACTACGAAACATGGGATTAAGGAGATTGCCAACTCAACGGCGCTTGCAACGCCCATTATCGGGATGCCTTCTCAACCGCAGCCCGATGTGATGCCCATCTTGGCAAGCCTGATCTAAAAAATTGATACACTGGCACAAACCACTGATTCCATATTCGGAGCACTCTCGAGCTCATTTACCCTCTACAATCGGGGCGCACCCTGAGTACACAGCACCGTCGCACCAAGGAAACTCGGTAATCTTATTCCCTTTTTGTATCTATGAACTACGGTTGGCTTGATCCCCTTCGGGGTATGTAGGCAGCCCTTCACGGGGTCCAACTACTTATCTAAAAAAAAGTACTAACTTCACTTCAGAAAACAAGAAAACGGACTCAGCCTCCAGAAAAAGCTAAAACTCGTCACTAAGAGTATTTGTGGCCCAATCTGACTCCACATTTTGAGTGTGGCCCAATCTGACTCCACATTTTAAGTCAGACCAAGTCTATAACCCGCAATCTTAGTAGTGCAGTGGACTGATAACCCACACCTTTTACGAGGCAATGGAAATGTCCTTCGTAGTGGCCCAATTGAATCCACATTTAAGTCGGGTCCTTCCCGCTACGTCGTGCTAGACCAACTACACGATGTAAACCTTGTAAAAGAAGAGGAAAACTAAAAGAAAAGAGCGAGAGAAAGAACAACAACAAGGGTCAACTCTTATCTTCGGGCTCACTGTAAGCCCGACAAAACCAGAGAAACCTCTAACCACACCGTTGGCATAACGGACTCCATCAGAAAAGATGTGCAAAACATTAAAAGCCAAAATACCAAATCCTTAAATACGATAAGTCATAACATCTTGCCCACCGGGCTAACATAGCACAATCTAGAAAAAGAGCCCGTTGGTCTTACAGCCTGATGCAACAAAGAGCATGCTTGTCTTGCAACCCGATGCAACAAAGAGCCCGCTTGTCTTGCAGCACGATGCAACAAAGATCCAATTTGTCTTGCAGCCCGATGCAACAAAGATCCTTCTTGCCTTGCAGCCCGATGCAACAAAGAGCCCGCTCGTCTTGCAGCACGATGCAACAAAGAGTCAGCTTGTCTTGCAGCCCGATGAGCCAACAAGCCCGCAAGTCTTACAGCCCAATGTGACAATGAGCCCGCTTACAGCCCAAGACAAGCGAAGTGCTCGGAGCCCGACCAGTGCCATCTATCACACTGCAGCCCGGCGCTCAGAGCTCGACCAATGCCATCTGTCATTGCAGCCCGAATATTTGAAGGCATAGTGCAAGACAGCCTGAACCTGTTTACGGACTCAATATTGGAAACGGACTAAGGCACCACTCCACAGCCCGATCTCCGCCGACCTGCTTTGTAGCCCGTTGTCACCTAACATGGTGACAACGGACTGAGGGGGGGACTAAATGTTGGGGGTGGGTTTGGCACCCACTAAATGCCAAGCCCATTTCCAATATTAATTCCCCAAATTCCAATAAATTGGCTCAATAAATACTTTAGGCCCGTTTAAAAAGAGTATATTTGGAAGAAAGGGCTTCAGCCCGAATCTAGGCCCAAAATTTGGAAGGAAAATGTCCATCTTTGACCAAGTCAACCTGGCAAAAGCTGCAGCCTGCACAGGCGGCTGCGTCAGAATGCACCTTCGCGGAGCCCGAGCCTGACACAGAAATGGCTAAGCAATCTCATCAGACTAGCCTTTTGCAAAGAAAAGCAAGGTTCCAAGGAAAGAGTTGATTTAAATATTAAAGAGGAAAGGAGTAAAAGGAGCCCTCAGCATTAAATGCAACCTGGAGCTACAAATTGGTCATTTCAAGTAAAATATCAAGTTACGAGGCAGACTGACACAGCAGCCTGAGTTCAGCGGCGGGCTGCAGCCCGAGGTGACGTGACAACAGCCTGAAAAAGAGAAATTTGAGGGAAAAATGAACTTGTGAGGGAATCAACCCTCTATATAATGAAGACCCTTGGCAAAGGAAAGGCCAAATTTTTCAAGGGAGATTATCTTAAACACTACAAGCTCTAATACACACACTACTAAATTCAAGAGAGACAAACTCTTCCCCTTGTTCATTCCCTTTTACTTAGCAAAAACATACAAATCCTCTTGTATCCATTGCGAACTACTTCAATAAACGAGAGCTTCGACTCATAGTGCCTCTCTTTTATTACTATTTCCACATCATCAATTTTTCTTTTCTCCCTCTTTAATCCCTAAAGCCTCATCACACTTCTATATTGTATTCTAGCCCGAGCTAAGACTGGTTTGTTCAGATGTTTCCTATCTGACATTAGATCTAGCCACATTAATTTTAAGAGATGAAAATCTCTTATCTAGCTTAGAAGGCTGTTTGAATGTGGATGTATGAATGCAATTGTGGTGCGTCTTCCCATATCTCGACTTATGATAGGTTTCATTGCTTATCTTTTCTTTTTATGTAATGTTATACTCACGTTCTGGTTTCAACTTCAAAGCCATTGTCAATTGAGCTAATGGTTATCCTTATCATTCACTCTTTAATAATTACGGTTTACACCTTTCAAGCTATTCTTATCCATGTCGTTGTATGCTTCATTTTGCTACTCTGTTTATCAGTTTATGGTTGGAAGGATTATTAAGAATGGAGAAGGATATATATATATATATATATATATATATATATACCTTCTCATGTAGCTCTACTTCTCTGTTGGGTAGCATTTCTTTCTACCTAAATAATGTGATTGCTAATATAACGAGAATGCTTAAACTTTTTTATTCATTGGCTTCTATAGCTTGCTTTTTATTTCAGCCGCTATGCAATATATCACTGAAGAAATTGGTCTTAGCTCGGGCTAGAGGACAAGAGAGATTGTACGGTTTTAGAGATTGAGAAGGAAAAAAGAGGAGAGATTTGTGATATGGAAATAAAAGTAAAGAGTGGCCAAAGAGTCGGAATTCCCGTTCTTATTGAAGTAGCCCGATTGTGATCGGGGTGAGAGACATTTCGATTGTAATTTCTTTTACAATGCGTTTGAGAGAGTTTTAGAGTTTTTGTTCTATGAATTTTGTGTGTATGATTCACCTTGGCCTTTCTTTTGCCAAGGTTCTTCTTTTATGGAGGATTTTTCCCTCCAATTTCCTTTGAATCTTAAGAAAAACCCGTGACTTCGAGCTGGCAGCCCACCGCCAGGCGCAGGCTGCCTCGTAACTTGCTATTTCCCGAAATAGGCACTTCGAGCTGCAGGGTGCATTTATAACACCGCTAGTCTGCTTCACGCTTTCCTTCTTTAGTCGATTGTCAGTCTGCCTCATAACTTGTTCCCGATGTCAGGTTGGTAGGTTGTAGGTAGTTGACCTGTCTTGTCTGTGTCAGTCCTGGTCAACGCCGCCTGGTTTCAGTCTAGCTAAAAGGCTAGTCTGACACGTGGCCGTCTAGTCAGCCCGATGAATCTTATCTGTAGCGGCTGTCGTTTTGCTCGGGCTACTCCAACTGCTTCGACTCCGCTTGTAGTAACCCTGGGCTTCTTCCTCAGGCTGTAGCCCGATATTTCGGTGGGCCTTCCCGGGCTTCCAAATGGGCCACTAATTTTGGACAATTCTTTGGAAATTGGCATACCATTGAGGGGGTGCCAAGCCCACCTCTAACATTTCTCCTCCCCCCGGTCCGTTTATCGTTCTGGAGGAAGATAAGCGGACTGTGTGTAATCCAACAACTCGTTGAGGGTTGGACGATTGTGCCTAACACATTTCCAGAGAATTGGTTTCCTCGGGTTGTTGTACTTCGGGCTTCTTATTCGGGGAAGCTCGATTAGGTCAAGGGGTTGCGTTCCTAGCTGCCGCCTATCCTTTGGGAAGTGGAATCGGCAGCTGTAGGTCTCATTATTACGACCTACCGGTCTCTTTGGAGTTTCCTGACACGTGTCAATCAGGCTCGGTTTCTCGAATTTGGCGGCGTGCACGCGTTTTGATTGGTTTTCCGCTGAGAACTCGCCACGTGGCCCGAGCGGTTTCTAAAGAGAGAGCCACATCACGTAGTGGGGACGTTTACGTCCAATCACGTCCCCCACTTCTTCTCTTTCTTAATTTCTCTAGTTTTTCTTCTTCTTCTTCATTAAACCTCTGCGATAACTCATCATCTTTCACAGGTATCTTCTTCTCCGATTTTCTTTCCTTTCTTGTGGTTTCTCTCTAGGCGTACTTCCTTGTTTGCTATTTCGACTCCGTTCTGTGCTCGGCCGATTTAGCTATTTTCACTGTGTCTTTCTTCCGATTATCCTCTGCAATGTCTGACGGTGAAAGGACTGAATCTTCCGAGAGGTCTTCCCCTGTTCGGACTCCCTCTCCAATTGAAACCCTGTCTCCGACTCCGGAGCCCTCCAGCTCCTCATCCGATTCTTCGTCGGTGGAGATAACCGGTTCTCGCCAAGGTCCGCCGCGAGAGCCGGCTACGAATCTGCCTCTTCGAGCCTCTCGAGACAGAGATTCGAAGAAGGGGACTAAGATAGCAGACAGTCCCGGAGATTCTTCGGAGGTGTCGAAAAAGAGGAAGGCGGTAGCTAAGGGTCCCTCGTCTTCTGCGATGCTTTCTGGTTCCCTGTCGCAAAGGGGCTTGCGGGGCGCTTCTGAGGCCGTTGGCAGGGATGACCCGGCGTAAGGTGTACCGAGCTAGCTGTCGTTGTTGCGCCTATCCAGACTAAGCCTCCGGAGAAGCGGAGCAAGAGCACTAGTGCCTCTGGACCGGTTCGGACTAAGGTCGCGAAGAAACGGAAGGTAGGCTCTGGTGCCTCTGAGCCCGAGACAGTGGCTGGTTCCTCTAAAAAGAGTAAGGGGTATGGGCGTGAGTCTGAGAAGAAGGGAAGATTGCAGCACGTTTTTGAACCCACCTTGTTCAAGGAGGATAGCATCGAGAAGTTGCAAGAGTACTATCGGCCTGGGGACAGTCTCGAGGTGCTAATTCCTGAGCCTCATCAGAGGTCGTGGGATGCTCCGTCGGGCTATGTTTGTTTGCATGAATCTTACTTTACCAAGGTCGGGCTCCACTTCCCAATTCCTCCGTTTTATATTGCGTATTGTGAATCATACGGACTAGCGCTGTGTCAGCTATCCGTAGGTGCCATTAAGAACATAGTAGCGGCGTTGGTGATCGGGTATTCCTTTGGGTTTGAGTTGACAGTCCCCTTTTTGACGCCATAGCTAGTAAAAGCCACATGAAAACGCTCCCGGGAACATTTTACGTGAACTTCAAGCCTGGAAACAAGTTTGATATATGGCGAGCATAACCGGGTAGATTCCTGGTGGAGGAAGTATTTCTTTGTGAAAGTCACCTCCTCGACCTTCCACGAGCCCGAGAGAGTGTACACGAGTGAATGGAACTGTATTATTGTTAGAGTGTTTAGTTAGCAGATTAGGAATATTCGCATTCTCTGAATTTCCTGCTGACTGTAGCCCGTCCCTGTTTCTTTCGCTGACTTGTATTCATCGTTCTCTTGCAGGTCCTCGTGCTCCTTCTTACTTTGACCCAGCTCGTCTGAAGGCGATTCTTACACAGTATCGGGCTCATCTTAATACTCGGTGGGAGGAGATCGAGGCTAACTTGATTCTGGCTCATCTAGAGAGACTTCGATCTGGTGGGTGTCTGGATATATTATCGATAATATTTCCTCTTTTTTAAAAAAAAATTCGGCTGTTGATAACACTATTGTTGGTTGTAGCTCGGCTTCATCTTCTCGCTTGCCCGCTTGACTTTGAACCATATTCCGCAGAGAACAACCCTCAAATAGAAATGGGAAAGGTTGAACTTAGCTTCCCGTCGTTGTATGATTCTCCTGAGGAGGCCGTTGATGTGTCTGGTCGTGATGTCGCAGTGACCCGCGTCGGGGAGGATGATCCTTTTGAAGCGTTCGTATAGCAGTCCGTTGGTTCTGAGAAGGACTATGTTGATGCAGCTGAAGTGTTGTCTCCCCCTTCGTTAGCAAGGAAGCGGGGTGGTGAGGAGATCGTCGAGCCCGAGGATGATGCTTCGCTGCTGAAAAGAGCAAGGTCGTCCCTTCGGGATGCCGATACTGAGGTTGTTGATAAAGAGGCCGTAGATCTGCGGAGTGATGTGAATCCGGTCGCTGGTGAGGGAATTAAGACCTCGCAGGGGAAGGCTGATGCTGAGAAAGGACTTCTGGTGATTCAACAGGAAGACGAGGATGAGGCGGCAAGGTTGAAGGAGGCCGCTGAATTAATTGTTGCCGCTCAAACCAAAGTTCAGGAGGTCGAAGCGGAGGTAGCTGCAGAGATAGCAACACTTAATCAAAAAGCCATTGACGAAGATCATGTTCTGACGGAGGACAAGGTCCATACGCTTGCTCATGCCCGTAGGTGTCGGGCTGCTGAGAGAAGGAAGTTGCTTGATTTAATGGGTGATTCTGACGGTGAAGACTCTGATGATGCCTTTGCTGAGAAGGCAGAGGAGAATTATCACAGGGATTGGGTCGGGTACTGTTCACCCTCGTGAAGGTGTTCCAGGGAGTTATGAAGAGATCGAAGCTGATGAGGGAATCCCGATTGTCCAGCGGGTTCCAGACCACATGGAGAAAGGTAAGAGGCCACACGTAGAACCGAAGGCCTCGTATCGGAAAAGGACGGGCTCCAAATGCGGGTTTTTTCTCGAGTATGAGGGCGACTCCCCGATTGTTAATGATCTGACGGCATGCGGTGAACTTACTCGTGTCGTTGCTGGTTCCGGTATCACCTTTCAGGAGGTGGATGATTTCTTCTATTCCGACGATCTGGACAACGTTGCCCGTCAAACGCAAAGGGTAACTTTCTTCTGTGCTCGAACAGTCTTTTCTTTTCGGGCTCTTACTAAAGTTCGTTCTTCCTCTCTTCTTTTTTTTTAAACATCTTCAGCTGTCTTTGTTCACTTCGCATCTGGCATATCGTTACGATCGCCATCTCAAAAAATTGATAAGATCTGAAGGTAGGTGGCTTGAGAGATTGGAGCGAGAACATGTCTAGACTGAACGGGCCGTCGAGAGTAAGTATGCAGGTCAGACTGGCGAGGTAGCCCAGTTAGAGAAGGAGGTACTCGAGCTAAGGGAGAAGTTGATGAAGGCAGAAGGCGATGCTGCACGGGCTAACGAAGAAATAGTTGCCCTTGGTCGTCGGAACGAGGAGCTTGTTTCGAAGCGGGTTGAAGCTGTTAAGCGGGCTGAAGTTCAGGTTTCTAACCTCCGAGCTGTTTATGCGCAAAGGTTGGAAGTAGAGAGGCGCCGTCACCAGCGGACTCGGGAGGATGCGGGTAACCGTCTTCAGAAGTGTAAGCAGTACATGGCGGATCACACCCATATCAAAGATCAATTTCTGGCGGCCAACTAACTTACAGGTAGCTTGAGGTGTCTTGCCTCCTTGGAGAAAAAAGAGAAGGTTGTTGTGCCTCCGCGCTTTATTGAGAGCTTATAGGCTAAACTGAAAACTGCTAACGACTAGTTCCTTGAGCAAGATGTAACTGAGTTGACTGAGGAGGATTTCATGCTGGTTGAGCCTGTCTCGGATGCTGAGGCGGCTGATGAGCGTGCTGTCGTCCCCCCTCCCCTTTGGAGTGGACTAGTACGGAACCGCTCTTGGCCAGTCTAGTGGTGAGAAGGCGACCGGCGAGGCGTAAGTCGCGAAGGAATGATCTAGCTACTTCTATCTCTTTCTATGTTTTTGAGCTTTCTCGGACTGTTTAATTTGTGCTTCTTTCCTTTCTTCTTTTTTTTATCGTGGTTGGGCCTTCGGCCTTTTTGTCAGTCGTTTGTAAGACTATTGCCCGTCGGGCTTAAACTCATTCCTTTTGTTTAAGTGTTGTTTTTGCTTTCTATTTCTTCATTCTTGTTGCTCGTAGATGTCTACGAGTGTGTAGGTTGCGATAAGGCTGAGTCCGGGCAATTTTGCTAGTATCATTGTCCGGCTTGTTTAGCCAAATGAAGAAGGTAGTAGTACATTTGACTTCGTCTTCTTAGACTCCGTCAATGCCATGCTTGTTCTGTTAGCATGGCAGCGGGGAGGACCGGCTTAAACGTGGATTCAATTGGGTCACCACGAGGAACCCGATTATTCCCCGCAAGGGTTTGTGGGTGATCAAGCCACTGCATTCACGGGAAATGCGATTTGCGGACGAGACTGGCTTATATTATGGAATCAGATTGGGCCACGGTATCTCTCTGTGGCGAGCTGTGTCTGCTTTTTTCCTTATTTTGTGCTCGTATGGCGTAGTCTTTCCTTAGGAGAATTTTTTTTATAAAAGAGAAGAAGTTGCACCCCGCAAGGGGCTGCCTACGTACCCCGATGGGGATCAAGCCAATCGTAGTTCGATAGTATAAAGGGTAAAAGTGGTCGGGGTAGGGTTATCGTGGGTTTATACGTTCTTAGTGATAGAATCGCTTTAGATGAAGTGCATTCCATGATCGGGGGACGGGCTCTCCGTTCAGCTGCATGAGCTCGAAGACGCTGGGCGGACAACCTTCGAAATCAGGTAAGGGCCCTCCCAGTTGGCTCAAAGCTTTGTCTGCGGGAGTTCTTCGGTGTTTTCGAACGTTTTTCTTAGTACGAAGTCTCCTTCTTCGAAACAACGTCCTCGAACCTTCCTATTGTAGTAGCGGGTTGCCTGACTCTAGTAGTTCTGGATCCTCAAGAGGGCTTGCTCTCGTTGCTCTTCGACGAAGTCCAGGTGACTTTCCATCATTTTTTCGTTTTCTTCGGGTTGATGTGTTAGCAGGACCCTGCGAATTCCCGGGACGTTTACTTCAGCGGGTGACATGGCCTCGATTCCGTGAGAGAGAGAGAACGGGGTACGGCCTGTTGCGCTTCGCGGACTTGTTCGGTGTGACCATAGTACGCCTTCCAGCTCGTCTGCCCAAAGTTCTTTTTTTGTCCTCGAGTCGCTTTTCAGCCCGTCGAGAATGCGTTTGTTCGTTGCTTCGACTTGTCCATTTTCTTGCGGGTATCTCGGGGTAGACTTGTTTAGCCGTATGTTCCATCTGGCACAAAATCCCTCGAACTTAGAAGATGTGAACTGGGTGCTGTTATCGGTGACGATCTCGAACGAGAGTCCGTGCCTGCAGAAGACGTATTTCCAAACGAAGTTTTGGACGTCCGTAGCATGTATTTTAGCGTAAGCCTTGGCTTCGACCCACTTTGTGAAATAGTCCGTTACGATCAACAAGAACCATTTTTGTCTAGAACGCGGGAGAGGTCCTTCGATGTCCATAGCCCAACGCATGAAGGGGTATGCGGCTGTTGCTGTAGCAAGTGCCTGTGCGGGGGTGTGAATAGTCGGGTCGTGCCTTTGGCACTTTTCGCATTTTTGAGCGTACTCTTCACAATCTTTGAGTAGTGTAGGCCAGTAGAATCTTGCGTTCTTCACTTGTAGGGCTAATTTTCGTCCTCCGGAGTGTGTACCGCTAGCCCCCTCATGTGCTTCCCGCATCACCTCAGCCACTATGCAGTTCAGAAGGACTCCGGCTGCGTTCCAGCGCCACAACTTTCCGTCTAGTAAGGTGTATTGGGCTGCTCGTTTCTTCAGCCTACGGGCTGCCCACTTTTCGTCGGGTACCTCACCATTGGCGATGTATTGTTTAATGGCATTCCGCCAGTTAGATTCCTCTAGCGGAACGTCGAGGTCCGGCAGACTGTCGAGCTGTGGGGCGTCAGTCTCCTGGAGATCTTCGTCCTCTTCGTGAGTGTTGTAAACTACGGCGTGTACTCCTTTCGGGAGCTCGATTCTTGGGTGAGCGATGCATTCTACCGGTGTGACTCTTCTAACTGTTGGATCGGATGTGGAAGCGAGAGCTGCGAGTGCGTCGGCTGACGTATTCTCACTGCGTGGTATCTTTGTGAGTATGAAAGATTCGAATTTTTCAGCGAGCTTTTTGACGACGCCTAGATAGGCGTCCATTCTTTCGCACCTCGTTTCGAAATCTCCATTACATTGGTTTGCCACGAGCTGGCTGTCACAGTAAGCATTCAGATGCTTGGCTCTGAGCTCGATTGCGAGCTTCATTCCCGCAATGAGGGCTTCATATTCTGCTTCGTTCTTGGACGCTTGGAACGCAAGGCGGAAAGACTGCTCCAGCACTTCATGCGTTGGCGACTCTAACTTGATTCCAACTCCAGATCCGTGTTGGCTTGACGATCCATCGGCGAACAGGGTCCATGATTTGAAGCCAGCTTTTTCTTCGGATAACTCGGGAGGGAGCTCGATCAGGAAGTCTACTAGCACCTGTGACTTGGCGCATGTACACGTTCTGTAGTCGATGTCATACTCACTGAGCTCGACTGCCCACTTTGCTAATCTGCCTGACTGAGTCGGGCTGTGGAGGATAGTCCGTAGCGGCTGGTTGGTCGGCACCACGATCGAATGAGATTGAAAGTAAGGTCGCAATTTCTGGGCTGCAATGTCTACAGCCAATGCGAGTTTCTCTAATGTCGGGTATCTTGATTCGGCACTGTCGAGTGCCTTGCTGATGTAGAAGACGGGCTTCTGGTCTCCTTTGTCCTCGCGGACTAGCACGTCGCTGACTGCTACCGTTGAGACTGCGATGTACAAATAGAGTGTTTCCTGGTCGGCAGGCTTAGATAGAACTGGGGGAGTTGACAGGTAGGTCTTTAGCTCGGCAAACGCCTTTTCGCACTTATCATCCCATTCAAACCGTTTATTTCCTAGGAGCAGCTGGTAAAATGGGAGGCATTTGTCCGTGGACCTGGATATGAAACGGTTTAATGCGGCTATTCTTCCCGTTAATCGTCGTACTTCTCGGGTGTTGCATGGAGAGACTAAGTCGGAGATCGCTTTGATTTGCTTCGGATTTGCCTCTGTTCCTCTCTGGGTGACGATGTAGCCCAGGAACTCCCCGCAAGTTACTGCGAATGTACATTTAGCCGGATTTAGTTTCATTCCATACTGGTTAAGCGTGGCGAAACAAGTGTGCAAGTGGTCGACGTGGTTTTTTGCATTGGCCGATTTTACTAACATATCATCTATGTACACTTCCATCGTCTTCCCGATCTGGTCGGCGAACATCCTGTTGACGAGTCTTTAGTATGTAGCTCCGGCGTTCTTCAGCCCGAAGGGCATTACCCGATAACAGTATATTTCGCGGTCCGTGACGAATGACGTTTTTTCGCGATCGTCTGGGTACATCATTATCTGGTTGTAGCCCGAGAAGGCATCCATAAACGATAGTAGCTCGTTTCTAGCCATTGCTTCCCCTATTCGTTCGATGTGAAGCAAGGGAAAGTTATCCTTCGGGCAGGCTTTGTTGAGGTCGGTGAAGTCGACGCAAACTCTCCACTTCCCGCTTTTCTTCTTCACGACGACTGGATTAGCGAGCCAGTCCGGGTAGCGGACTACTTCGATCGACCCCGCCTCTGCTAGTCGTGCTACTTATTCATTGATGGCCTGAGCGCGCTCTGGGCCCAACTTTCGCCTTTTTTGCTTGATAGGCTTGTACGTTGGGTCAACGTTCAACGTCTTTGAGGAAGCTTACGAGTTCGTCGTGTAACGAGTCTCTGAGTTGTTCCCCGATTCCGACACATCGGGTTATGTCTCGCTCTTCGATGTTGACTTGGAGGATTCGTTCCATTCGCGGGGGTTCTTCTGTTGATGTTTCATCATGGGCGTTGTTCGCAGCTCGTGGCTGACTGTCAGATATTGCAAAAGTTCTTCTTATCTTGAGTTCTGCGATGAAACATTCTCTGGTTGTTCCCTGGTCTCCTCGGATCGTTCGGACTCCTGTTGGTGTTGGGAATTTCAGGCATTGGTGGTAGGTTGACGGGACGGCTTCTATTGAGTAGATCCAGGGTGTGCCCATAATTATGTTGTAAATGGTGGACGTGTCGATTATAGTAAATTTGACGATTCTTGTGACCCCGCCGACGTGAACGGGCAGCTTGATCGTTCCGATGGACATTGCTATGTCTCCGTTAAAGGCGGTCAGCGGCTTCGGGGAGCTTCTAATGGAGTGTTCGCGGAGGTCCATGCGATCTAGCGTACTCTTGAAAATGAGATCCACGAAGCTGTCGGTGTCCACCATCACTTTTGCGACCTCGCAGTCTGCTACTAACAGCTTGATCACCAACGGGTCGTTGTGCGGGGTATGAACTCCGATCATATCCTGTCCTATGAAGGTTATTGCGGGCTTACTAAAGAGGGTATCTGCTGAGGAAGCGTTGAGTGTCTCCCCCCACTTTACTGCCGAGATGGAGCGACGTTTATGTCTCTTGATGGATCTGACAGAGTCGTTGCAATCCTTCAGGTTGCCCATAATCATTGACACTCTCTTTTGTGGGGCTGAAGACGGCTCCGTCGGGTACTCGTACTCCTTGTCTCGCTTCGGGGTTTCGTAACCCTGCCTTGGTGGTGTCGGAGATCGTTCGTGCACACGTCGTTCCTCCCGGCGCTCGTCTCCACGTCGTTCGTCGACATAGCGTTCTCCGCCGTCTATTTGATGCGTGCGTCTTTCGTCAGCCCGTCGTTCGTCGGGGCGATGGTTATCCTGGCGTCTTTCGTCGGGGCGGTAGTTATCCTGGCGTCTTTCTTCAACTCTCTTGTCGTCGAATTGTCTATCTCTTCCCCAGCTGTTCTGCTGGTCAGGGTTGTTGTTTGGGCGGTGATAAGTGAACTTTTTCTTGTGCTCGTTGGGGGGCGGCACCGTGACTTCACCTGCGGTGTACTTGCTCAGCAGGATTTCCCTCAGGTGACGGCACTCATCGGTCCCAGGCCCCCAGCTGTTGTGGAAGATGCAAAATTGGTTGTAGTCCGAGTCAGTTACTTTTTGCGGCTTTGAGTTTCCCTGCTGCTGTTGTTGGGTTTTTCCATCTTCGATATGGTAGTTGCAGCCTGGCGATCATTGTAATCTGCGTCGTAGTGCTGGTAGGGCTCCTGGTATTCGTCGGCGCTCTTTTCCTTGTCTTTTGTTGACGAAGACTTCGAATATTTTTTGGCAAATGCGGCTTTTTCTTCCTCCACCTCAATGAAGAGTGTAGCCCGATGCAGGGCGTCTTCTAGGGTTTACGGTTTGTTTATCTTCAAATCGTCGCGAAAAGGGGACTCATACCATAGGGCGTTCCGCAGAGCTGGGAGTGCCGCCTCGTCTGCTATCGTGACTCTAGACGCCACTTCCATGAATCGGGCTATGAAGTCCCTGAGGCTTTCCTTCTTCCCCTGAGCCATTGCCCAGAAATCCGCAGTGGAGTGACTTTGCTGGATGAACATCGAGTAGTGTTTCAAGAATGCGGTTGAAAGTTGGTGAAAGTTTTCGATGGAGTCCGCCTTCAGGAGGCAAAACCATCTTTGCGCTGCCCCTTCTAGGTTCTCCGCAAATAACTGACAGTAGCCTACATCCTTTTTCCTCTGGTGAGAATTGAGCTCGTCCCATGGCTATGCTGAACGTGGTGAGATGCTGGCTAGGGTCCGTAGTGCCTCCATACTTCAGGATGCGGATCTTTCCGGGGTGGGGTATGTTGTAGCGGGTTGTGTTACAAGTGAAAGGTACGTTTTGGGCTTCTCGTAGGACTTTGTCTATCTCTGGAGCGGCGCTGACAGCCTGATGCACACGGGATTTGATATCTTGCAGGNCTGACAGCCTGATGCACACGGGATTTGATATCTTGCAGGCTTTGCTTGACTAGCTCGAGTTCGCGTTCCTTGTCCATGGGTGCCGCTGGGAAGAGCGTTAGGGTAGGCGGGGCCTGGTTATGCGAGGTGTGTGCTATGTCGTCTCTGTGCTGGTTAGTCGCGGGGTTAGCAGCTGGTTCCCTGGTTTGTACTCAGGCGTTGTTCGCTTGGTTGACGGTCTCTCGAGGTGGCGTATTTCCTCCATAGAGGTTCCTTTGGATTCCGGGCAGGAAGCCGTCGATCGAGGTTCCCAGGGTGGTCTGGTTGTCTCGTCTGGTGGGGCCCTGGCTGTAGAATCTCGGGGATTATGATAGTGCAGCGAAGCGGGAGTCGGTAGTTTGAACCAGGCTGTCGATTCTCTAGACGAGAGTAGTTAGTAGGCTCGTCACGTCGGGCTGAGGATGAAGGGCGGTCCCTGAAGCGGGAGTGTGCATCGTCATGGAGCTACGGGCTTTTGTAAGTCCGGCCTCAGGATGTTGAGTTGTCGTGGTTGGTAGTGGGTGTGCGTTCGGAGCGATTGTCCCTGTGGAAGATGTTGGGGCGCCGATAGCTGACACGTCTGCAGTGGATTGGGTGGCTACTCCCTCTTGAGAGGCTTCGTGCTGGGCGATGTGGGTAGTGTTGGATGTCACCAAGGTGATAGCGGCGGGGTTGGGTGGTAAGTTTGCGAGTGCGGATCTGAGCACTCTAGGCGGGTTCACTGGTGGAACTGGAGCTTGTTTCGACATTTCGAGCTACTTCTTGCGTGTAGGGACTTCCTGAAGTGTTCCCCACAGACGGCACCAAATGAAGAAGGTGGTCTTAGCTCGGGCTAGAGGACAAGAGAGATTGTACGGTTTTAGAGATTGAGAAGGAGAAAAGAGGAGAGATTTGTGATATGGAAATAAAATAAAGAGTGGCCAAAGAGTCGGAATTCCCGTTCTTATTGAAGTAGCCC
>OVAN01010826.1:0-15313 GCA_900406275.1 Anastatica hierochuntica
CTTCAGGCGCAACGATGTCGACCATCCAGCCAACCGTCCCGTTACTCAGGATTAGGACGAATTTGATACGTAGTTCCTCGCGGACTTGGGGCATGTCGAGATTACCATGACTCGATCTCTCGACCTTNCTAGACGCATTGGGACTCCGAGACGATCTATACAACGTTCTAGACATGATGGGTCTCTGCGGTTTGTGGGATCTCGAGGAGTACATTTATCCCGATCTCTGTCGAGAATTCCTGGCATCTGCACGCTGCGTTTACCCGGATTTGGACAATCCGGTGGCTGATTAGGGCGTGTTATCCTTCATCGTCCGAGGTCGATTCTACTCCATTTCTCTTATGGATTTGGCCCGTGTGTTTGATTTTGCAGATCCATCAAGAAACTTCACATCTAATACCACCCATTGGAACAATGGTGACTTCACTGCTACTGACAATCTGAAGATTGGCACTGGCGCGGTACGAGTGTTTGTGATGTGTAATTCACTTCTTGAAAAAATCTCAGGCAAATTTAATCTTGATTTTACGTTGTCTTTTGTCTTTCCCTGCACATTCCAAATGGTATTCATGATGTTATCAAAAAAGTTCTTCACGATGTGCATGACATCAAGATTATGGCGCAAGAGATGATCTTTCCAATACAGAAGCTCCCAAAAGATGTTTTTCTTATACCAGTTGTGGTGTTCAAGGTATCCATCTGGCATATTTGAAGGAGTATTCCAATTTTCTCCACAAGTAATTGTATACTGAGCTCCTTAGTGATCTATATGTGCCTCCAGTTCTTCTCCATACAGATGCAAAGGTGGAGGCACACAAACAATTTTTTCTTCCTAAACAATCTTTCGTTCTTTCTATAAGGGTGATTCATACGGAGAAATTGACGATGACAATCAAACCAACATGATTTTCGCCCATGTTTTAGTTGAAATGCATATGACCAATGGAGACAATACGAGCAAGATAAACTTCCATGCGTTGTTCACCCTGATAACATCCCATACACTGGAAAGTCACTTATTGTCCACATGAGCACTGCACACATCGTGAAATTCCTTTTCATGGAACAATCGTACGTACGAACGCCTGTATGCCATAATTGCTTCAACTCTTCAATCAAAGGTTGTAGAAAAACATCAAGTGAACGTTTGAGATGCTTAGGATCAGGTACTAATATAGTTAAGAATAAAAATTCTCTTTGCATACACATTTTAGGTGGGAGATTGTACGGCGTTACGATTACTGGCCGCAAAGAATATTGTCTACCTGACATACCAAATGGACTAAAACCATCCGTGTATAGTCCAAGATAAACATTACCTTATTTTCTTGCAAAATAAGAGTATACCGTGTTAAAGTGCTTCCACGCTTAAGCATCTGATGGATGGGTGACCTCTCCATCTATCTGGGAATTTTCTACATGCCACCTCATTGATGCAACAATCCTTTTAGATTGATACATTCGTCTCAGTCTATCGGTTATGGGGAGATACCACATCATTTGAAATGGAACTTTCTTCCGACCAATATCTTGGGGTCTGTATCTTGGCTTTTGGCACTACTAACATTTCTGTAGCTGATCATCATCTTTCCAAAAAAGTATACAATTGTTGACACAAACATCTATCATCTCAAATAGTAAACCAAGATTATAAACTAACTTTTGTATTTCATAATATGTCTCGGCAGCAAGATTATCTGGTGGCAGATACTCTTATTAAATCAGCCCAATCATTCATGCAAACTTCAGTTAAGTTATGATCAGTTTTAATGTTCATCATCCTAGTAGCTAATGACAATTTAGAGTTTCCTTCTCTACATCCATCATGGAGTGGTTGATTTGCAGTATCTAACATATAGTAGAACCGTTTTGCGTCTACATTTGGTTCCTCAACAATATTATCATGTGGGAATGCAGTAGCTTGATCATGAAATACATTTGTAACCATATCATTAATCCTATCGTGTTTTTAATCCTGATCATGATGATAATTCTCATATTAAGATTGATTATAAGTATGATCATGCATATCTGTAGGTTCAAAATAATGATAGTTACTATTGTTGCTACTACCCACATTCCCACAATACCTTTCTCCATGTTGAAACCAAATAAAATTTGTGGCTTAAATTCTCTATTCAATAAATGCTTCCACACAGTTTCGGTAAGAATAAATTTTGTATTGTTGCACTTGCTACATGGACAGAACATCTTACCGCTTTCTAAAGTAATCAGTACATTTAACATATGTTGCATGAATATTTCAACCCTGTTGATGAACTCCTGCGTCACCCATCCCTCTGAATCTATGTGCATATACATCCATCGCCGAATCTCGTATATATCCCTAGAAGACATTTTTATGTTATAGATTTGTATAGGTAGATAAGATTTTGAGATATGAATTGAATTGTAAGAGAGGTGAGTATTTCTAGGAAGTTGAGAAAAATTTACCAATGGATTTACAACCATATAACCCCATCCAACATGGCTTCTTGCGTCTGTTACCAAAAAATGAGGGAAATAAGATATGGATGGAAGATTACCTAGAGATCATGCTGGAATACGATGTAGTACAACAGAAACTCCTCCTTCTAGCGGCAAATGATGGATCTTGAAATCCAACTCATAATATAGGGTTTGGGTTTTCAATGGATTATATTGCAAGTAAGGTCGAGAAGGTGTTTTTTATTGATCTTTTCAATGAGTACAATGCATATCAATGTAATTTTTCTCTTGTGGAATCAAAAAGCACCAATCCCTCTCTCCTTCTTTCTCTTCCCCCTTTTTTAACCTTCTTCTTCTGTATCGTGACGGTGGCACGATCTCCTCCGACGAATTTTTTTGCCATTCAATGCCCGTTGACCGTTCATTTACTCCCCATTTTTCTTTGGCTCAACTTGGGATGGACCTCTCTACTTAGCGCGTCTTGACAGACTTTAATTGGACTCGATTCTTTCTTTTTTCCCTTTTTTGACGAGTTGGGCCTTTGAGACCTAACTTGCTTATTCTGGTTTGCTTTCTGGTTCAATTTTGAACCGGATTTAGGTGGGGATGGAAATCAGCTCCAACAATCATCACCTATTCTTGTTTCTCGTGGAGGAATGTGGATGCGAGTACGATTCTCCCTCGACCCTTACGTTGTCGGTTTCTTGTCTCAAGAAGAAATGATGCAACTCATATTGGCAAAATCCTGAGGCCCACGTCACTAAATGTGTTGCACATTAAGTGTTGGCAAAATTTCCTACCCGTATCATCCCGACTTGAACCGGTACAATAAGAAAGAACAAATTTTGAAACTGAATTTTGTTGAACCCATACCGAACCAAACCAAATTTTAAACAGTTAATAAAAACAACCAACACTTATTTAAAATTAATATTTTCATTATATTTATAAAAATAGATTAAATTGGTGCAATATTAAAAATAAACTATTAATTAAGTTTTAGGTTTCACAATAAAAAAAAATATAACAAAGGGGTGTATTTAAAAAATTAGAATTCCTCTTTAAACAAAAATAAATAAATAAGTAAATTGGGGGTGAATGATAATTTTTATATGTTAGAAAACTAAATAATAAAAAGTAGGTGTTATATTGTTATTTAATGATTTTGTTGTTATTTAAGTTGTTGTATATGGTGATAATTACACTGGTTTAGTAATTGGTCCAAGTTTAGGATTAATTACTTGGTACAAGAGCTGATTGGAGATAACTGGCTGGTTATTGATTCTAGTTAACTCAGGTTGTATCTGATCTTATCTACATAAGGATGAGATAAGAGAGTTTGTTGGTGTAACAGAAAGAGAAGAGAGAAACAAGAGAAGGAGAGAGAGTTTTCTTTGTTGTCTTTGATTATTTCCGGTGTACAGGAGCTGTGTAATTTCTTCTTCTTATAGTGGAATCTATTGCTTGTGTCGTCAAGCCCCTGAGAGTAGTTACTCACATGAGGCCGAACTCAGGGTTACCAAATCTCTGTTGTGTTCCTTTCTCAACTCCGTCGATCATCTTGAGCTTCCTATCTTTCTAATTTTTCGTGAGAGACTGTGAGATTGAGAGTACAAAGAAGTATAGTTGCGAATCTTGGGTCTTGTTCTTGATAAGTGGTATCAGAGCCTGGTGAAGAGGCTAGATATATGGCAAATGCTTGAATTGAATTGGAGCGATTCGAAGGTGAAGGAGATTTCTTGATGTGGAAGAAGTGCATGTACATCAATCAGTGATTGGGTGAAAGATGTGCTGAAAGAGAAATCAGAATCTTTAACACCTAGATCTGAGAAACTCAAGGACGAAGATTCATCGACATATCAAGCAAGATTGGAGAAAGAAGAGTTTGATAGGTAAGAACGATGTGAGAAGGCAATGAATATGATAATACTCAATGTTGGGAACAAAGTACTCAGGAAGATTGAAGTGTGCACAATGGCTGCTTCAGTCTGGACTACATTGGATAGGTTGTATCTTTCTAAAACTCTACCTAATCGAATCTACTTGCAACATAAATTCTATACTTTCAAGATGATAGAAACACAATCTATTAATGAAAATGTTGATGCATTTTTAAAGGTTGTAGCGGATTTGGCAAGTGTTAATGTAGCAGTTTCTGAAGAAGTGCAAGCAATTCTACTCCTAAACTCACTCCCTCAACAGTTTAGCTCCCTCAAGGAGACTTTTAAGTATGGCAAAGAGTCAATAACTCTTGAGGAAGTAGTTAGTTCTGCTAGGTCAAAAGAGATGGAATTAAGAGATAATGGGAACACAAATAGACTAGGAGAAGCACTGGTTGTAAGAGGAAGACCCAGAAAAAGGGAACAATACAACAAGAAGGAAAAGAACAAATCAAGATCTAGATCAGGTTCAAGAGTTGTGTGTTGGTATGAAAAAGTGTTACGCTCGCAAGAAGAAACTTGATAGTGAGGATAAAGGGGAAGCAGCTATAGCAGTTGAGAAGATACAAGAGGTTGATGCATTATCAATCTTAGACCAATGTCCAAAAGATAGGTGGGTCATAGATTAAGGGTGCTCATATCACATGACTTCAAGAAGGGAATGGTTCTGCAAGTATACAGAGATGATAGATGGTCATGTTTTACTTGCAGATGATAGATCAGTTGAGGTAAAGGGAATAGGGTTTGTGAGGATTGAAGCTACAAGGGGTACTATAAAGGAACTTACTAATGTAAGATACATTCCTAATCTCAAGAGGAACTTAATCTCTGTGGGCACACTTGATGTATTAGGTTTCACACAAACTGGTGGAGAAGGGAAGACAAGGTTCTTCAAGAATGGTAAATTGGCTCTATAGGAACATTGCAAGGAAGCATATATCTTCTGGATGGTGAAACCGTGTTACCAGAGGTAAACTAAGCAGTAAATAAAGATCATACAACATTATGGCATTGCAGATTAGGACATACAAGCATGAGGAATCTAAAGATATTGGCTGACAGAGGGATTCTGGATAAGAAGAAGATAACTAATATGGAGTTTTGTGAAAGTTGTGTAATGGGTAAGAACAAGAAACTTGGCTTTAGTGTTGGTAAGAATAACACTAAGGAGATTTTGAAATATGTACATGCCGACCTCTTGGGATCCTTAAATGTACATCCCTCATTGGCCAAGAAGCAGTATTTTATGTCAATAATTGATGACTATTCCAAGAAAGTGTGGGTGTCGTTTCTTTCTACCAAGGATGAGGCCTTTAGTAAATTATGTGAGTGGAAGACTATAGTAGAAAATCAAGTGAATAAGAAGGATGGTTGTTTGAGAACAGATAACGGCTTGGAGTTCTGCAATTTGGATTTTGATAACTACTGCAAGAAGAATGGCATAGAGAGGCACAAAACCTGTTCATACACGCTACAACAAAATAGAGTGGCTGAGCGTATGAACAAGACCATCATGGAGAAAGTCAGGTGTTTTTTGAGTGAGTCTGGCCTGGATGAGAGGTTTTGGGCAAAAGCTGTGGTAATCTCTGTTTATATTATCAATAGAACCCCATCTGCAACAAATGACTTTAACATACCTGAAGAAATATGCCTGGGGAAGATTCCAGGTTATTCACATCTAAGAAGATTTGACTCCATAGCATACATTCACGTGAGCCAAGGAAAACTAAATCCAAGGGCTTTGAAAGGAGTGTTTATAGGATATCCAGCTGGTGTAAAAGGCTATAAGTTTTGGTTGCTAGAAGAGAAGAAATGCAGAATCAGCAGGTTTGCTGTGTTTACAAAAGACAAGGTGTATAAAGATACACTTGGAAAGGTTACATCTCCTACTGAAGCAGAAGCTGAGAAAAGGAATGAAGTGATAATACAAGCTGATAAACTCACAGATCCTGAGAAAACTGATGTTATAGATACTGGAGAAGGTTGAGTTTCTGAGGAGGAGCAATATGAAGAGTCTTCATCTGAAAGTGATAATGATGATCTGGATGGATATCAACTAGCCATAGACAGAGTTATGAGGTAGATAACTAAACCTAGGAGGTATGCAGAAGATGAGTATGTAGCTTTTGCATTTTCTGTTGCAGATTTCTTAGAGTCTGATGAGCCTGATAGTTACTCTGAAGCTCAAAGCAGTAGAGACTAGTTGAAGTGGGAAGGTGAAATGGAAGAAAAAATGGACTCTTTGGTTAAGAATCACACATGAGATATGGAAGAATCACCTTAGGGGAAGAAAGCCATAGGATGCAAGTGGATCTTTAAACTGAAACCTGGGATTCCAGGAGTTGAGAAGCCAACGTATAAAGTGAGATTGGTGGCAAAAAGATACTCTCAGTGTGAGGGTATTGATTATAATGAGGTATTTTCACATGTGGTAAGACATGCTTCAATCAGGATTATGTTGTCAGTCACGGTGAATTTTGATATGGAACTTGAATAGCTAGACATCAAGACTGTTTTTCTTCATGGGGACATAGATGAAGAAATTTACATGACTCAACCAGAGGGTTATGAAGTAAAAGGAAAATAGGATTTAGTGTGCAGGTTAAGGAAGTCCTTGTATGGTTTAAAACAGGAACCAAGGAAATGGAACAAGTGTTTTAATCGGTTCATGATAAAGCACAAGTTCATACGTATTGCAATGAAACAGGGGAGTTTCCTTATTCTAATGTTGTTGGGAGTGTGATGTATGCTATGATAGGTACTAGATCTGACATTGCTTATGTTGTGGGTTTGGTAAGCAGGTACATAAGCAAACCTGGGCACATACACTGGACAACAGTACAATGGTTGTTGAAGTATCTTAAGGGAACACAAGGAAAGTGTCTGGTATTAAAGAAGAATGTAGAATTTAAGATAGAAGGATACTCAGATTCAGATTTTGCAGCTGGTCTGGACAAAAGAAGGTCCATAAGAGGCTATGTGTTCATTGTTGGGGGAAATACATTGAGCTGGAATTCTGGTCTTCAACCCATAGTTACTCTATCCACGACAGAGGCAGAGTATATTGCCTTGGTGGAGGCAGTGAAAGAGGGTATGTGGCTGAAGGGGCTAGCAGAAGAGTTAGGTTTTTCACATGAGGTAGTGGATGTTCATTGTGATTCTCAAAGTGCGATATGTTTGGAAAATAATAATGTCTACCATGAAAGAACTAAGCATATGGCAGTAAAGAGGAGGTTCATTAGATATATCATTAAGCTGGGTGAAGTTAGTGTCAAGAAGATTCATACATCCAAGAATCTTGCGGATGCATTTACTAAAGTGATTCCTGTTCAGAAGTTAGAGCAAGTTATGTCCTTTCTCAGAGTAGCCAAGTGTTAAGGAAATGGCTTTGCTTGACGGTACAAGGTTCTAACTCTAAGTGTGCTTATCAAGGTGGAGATTGTTGTATCTGGTGATAATCACACTGGTTTAGTAATTGGTTCAGATTTAGGATTAATTACTTGGTACAAGAGCTAACTGGAGATAATCGGCTGGTTATTGATTCTGGTTAACTCATGTTGTATTTGATCTTATCTACATAAGGATGAGATATGAGAGTTTGTTGGTGTAACAGAAAGAGAAGAGAGAAACGAGAGAAGGAGAGAAAGATTCAGAGAGAGTTTTCTCTGCTATCTTTGATTGTTTCCGGTGTACTAGAGCTGTGTAATTTCTTCTCCTTAAAGTGGAATCTCTTGCTTATGCCGTCAAGCCCCTGAGAGTAGGTACTCACATCGAGGCCGAACTCAGGATTACAAAATCTCGGTTGTGTTCCTTTCTCAGCTCCGACGATCATCTTGAGCTTCCTATCTTTCTAACTTCTCGTGAGAGACTGTGAGATTGAGTGTACAAAGAAATCTAGTTGCGAATATTAGGTCTTGTTCTTGAGCATAACATAAGTTAATTTCTCCATTTAAGAAAATCAATTTCTCTAGAAACGGATGAAATGGTGCGTTTAGAGGCGATCTTTAGTGCGATATACCCTTTTTCGTTATCTTTTTCATATTTTCCGGCCAACCTCGCCGCATTCGGCGGCTGAGAGAAGTTATACTCGTCGTGTGTTGACGGTTTCTTATGTTCTTCCACACGATTGCAGATCCTTACCCATGATGTCCTTCTTTTAGACTCGTGAAAAAGTGGGGTGTTGTTTCAACTCCATTTATAAACTTCAAAATCGACACTTTCTCCTTCATCTTTCACACAAAATCCATCCTTTTTGCTTACTGATTTTATCTTCTCTTCAAAAAATCGTCAGGCAATGATTTTCGGCGCCAGATTGACGAGTTGGACTTGGGCATTGATGATGAACTCGTCGTTCTACCGTCAGAAGCAGTGATGCAGGCGGAGGGTGAGAACCGTTTTGTGGTGATGGGCAACCTCTGATGCCACGAAGACAGAACATACGCACAATTATCGCCCACCTTCCTCGGTTGTGGGGCTTAGCAGGCATCGTTTATGGTCGGATTCTGGATGGCCGCCGTTTCCAGTTCATCTTCCCGTCTGAAGAATCGATGAATGTTGTCCTTCGCCATGGCCCCTGGTCCTTCGCTGACCGAATGTTGATCATGGAAAGATTGAACTCGCTTTTGAATCCTTTCAAATCGAACTTCATTCCTTTTTGGGTTCAAATCCGAAGGATTCCACTTCAGTTTCTCAACAGAGAGGTTATGTCTCTTATTGGCAGAGCCATTGGTCAGCGACTACAGATTGACTATGATCCAGTCGTGGCGGTATATGTTGAGTTTGTGAGAGTGCTAATCGATTGGGATGTGCGTCAACCTCTTCAGTTCCGACGTTATTTTCAGTTTCTCCCGGGTGTGAACACATTGCTTCATCTGACATATGAAAGACTCAAGTGGGTTTGTGTCTCTTTCGGCATGCTCACTCATGACTCAGGAGCATGTCTATTGACTAATGGAGCCCCGTCTCCGGATGATGAAGATGGTGATGATGTTGATCACCATAACGAGAATGTCTTTGGTGGAGTTCATCTTCTCTGTGGCAATGTTGCAGCTCCAATGATACCAAGACTTCATCTCCCGCTTCAAAATGGATTTCATTATGTTATGCCGCCTGTCATAGCGCCTCCTCTTGATGTTTTGTCGTTGGCAATAATGGTTCCTGAACCGCCGAGTGCGGAGCTGCCAGTTTTTATTCATTCTCAGTCGAGTAGTCCTCTTAGCACAGAGCATACACAGAGTGATCGTGATGATATGGAGATGGAGGATGTTATGGATACTCGCAAACACAAGCTTGAGGAGGGAGAAACATCTATGAGGCAGAGGAAGAAAAAGAACTTTGAGTTGGGCGAGGGAAGTGGAATTGCTCGCGAAGATGATGATGATGACGACATGGTGTAGTCGAATCCACCGAAGGCGCCATGAGTACGACCATTTGGAACTGTCAAGGCTTAGACATAGACTTGACGGTTCGACGCCTAAAGGAGATAGTTCGTGTCAACATCCCGGATATTTTATGCCTCTTCGAAACAAAGCAAAACAATGATTGTATTCGAGATCTCACAAGTGAGCTTGGGTATGATCGTAATTTCACCGTACCACCCCGAGGACTTAGCGGAGGGATTGCTTTGATTTGGAAGAATTCTACTTGTATTTCTGTTTCTTTTTCTTCACCAAACCTTATCCATTATAATGTTGAATTAAATGCAATCTCCTTTTCTTATTCGTTTGTGTATGGCTTCCCCGAAACTAGTTTATGCCACCAACTATGGGAACGACTAGAACGAATATCAACGCAACAATCGGGTCCGTAGATACTAGCTGGAGACTTTAACGAAATTTTGAGCAATGATGAGAAACAAGGGGGTCTGACCCGACCAGAATGTAGTTTCACAGACTTTCACCGAATGGTATCAGTTTGTGATCTTCATAATTTACATAGTGTTGGTGATTACTTCACGTGGACGGGTAAATGACATAATCACGATGTCCGGTGTTGCCTAGATAAAGCTTTAGCAAATTCTGAATGGTTGCAATTGTTCCCTTCGGCATTGCTAGAGTTTCTACCATTTGAGAGATCTGACCATCGGCCGTTACTCATCAACTTTGCATTCTCCCCATCAAACCGTAGGGGTCAATTTCGTTATGACAAAAATTTAGCACATGTTGAAAATTTTAAACATATGGTGATTCAAAGCTAGACAAACAGACAAATTCATGATCAGACCTTCGAATCAAAGCTCAATAAAGCCCGTAGAGTTATTTCAAAATTTAAATTGAATCATAAACCAAATGCTGCCACCCAGATTACTCATCTCAAAGAGAAGTTTGATCGGGCCTATTCCAATGGAAGGTCTTCCACTTTTAAGAGACAGAGCATCCAAAAACAATTATGTCAAGCATACAAAGATGAGGAGCATTATTGGAAGCTCAAAAGTAGGAATCAATGGCTCAATCTTGGGGACCGCAATACTAAATATTTCTATCTCCAAACCAAAGGAAGACAAGCTAAAAATCAAATTCTCGCAACAGAGGGCGATGATGGACATATATATAGAGGAGACGATGAAATAGGTCAAGTTGTGTCTACTTACTTCTCATCCTTGTTCACGGAAGGTTCGATCCCCTCAGCTGCAATGTCTCAGGCATTTGAAGGTTTTACTTCTCGTCTTACTGAGGATATGAACATCAAGCTTACAACTACAATTTCATAGCAAGAAATCAAAGATGCCGTCTTTAGTATGAGCGACAAAAGCACCAAGATCGGATGGTTTTTCGGCAGCCTTCTACCAACAATTCTAGACAGATTTGAAGGATGATATCATTCGTGTGGTACATGAATTTTTTCGGACAAACATAATGCCTAGTCAACGCAACCATACAAATATATGTTTAATATCCGAGAAAGATATACTTTTGAAGATGTTTGACTTTCGACCCATTGCACTCTGCAACGTCAGCTACAAAATAGTATCTAAAATCCTTGTCAATTGTTTAAAGATGCATCTCACTTCTTAAGTACCAGAGAATCAGGTCACCTTCATTCAAGATAGAAACATTATGGACAATGTGATTATCGCACATAAGGTACTACATTCTCTGAAATCTAGGAAACGGTGGGCGAAATCGTACATGGGTATTAAAATCGATATTACAAAGGCGTACGACAGACTAGAATGGTCATCCTTACGTTACACTATGGAGGCTATGAGCTTTTCGACCCAATAGATTCAATGGGTAATATCCTGTGTGGAATCAGTATCTTTTTATGTTCTTATTAATGGATCCCCACATGGTAGTATCACTCCAAAATGTGGTATCCGTCAAGGAGACTCCTTATCCCCCTACCTCTTCATCCTGTGTGTCGAAGTCCTTACACACATGTTAGCTTCGAGGGCAGATAGGAATAAATTAAAAGGAATCAAACTAAGCAATATCGGTCCAGCGCTTCATAATCTGATGTTTGTAGATGACGTTATATTCTTTTGTCATGCACATCCAAAATCATGTAAAACCATCATGGAGACCCTGCGTTTATACGAGCAAGTTTCAGGTCAATCAGTCAATCTTAATAAATCTGCCATCATTTTTGGGTCAAAAGTTTCAGCTCATAACAAAACTAAGCTAAGGCATATTCTTAATATGCATAACGATGGGGGCAACAGAAAATATCTAGGTCTCCTGGAACAGGTTGGGCGCAAAAAGAAAGATATCTTCAAATACATTGTTGAGAAGGTGCAGCAATGAACAAGCAAATGGACCACCAAATTTTTATCAGACGAGGGAAAGGAGATCCTAGTCAAAATAGTTGCTCTTGCCATGCCAGTTTATATCATGAACTGTTTCATACTATTCAAAGGTATATATGATGAAATTGAGACCACCTTAGCCAAATTTTGGTGGAGTAAAAGCCCAAACAAGCAAGGCATGCATTGTTTTGCTTGGAAAACGATTAGGATTGCCTAAACGTGAAGGAGGATTAGGCTTTCGTAATCTGGAGAATTTTAATTTAGCAATGCTCGGCAAACAAGTTTGGAGAATATTACATCAACCACATAGTTTAGCAATCTAAACCCTCCATTTAGCAATCTTAGAGCATGATAACATTTAGACACCTCCATTTTAAAGGTGGATATTGGATCTAAACCCTCCTTTGTGTGGAGACCTCTCATGGAAGGTCGCGGTTTACTTAAGAGGGGAATGAAAGTACTGATTGGGAATGGCGAAAACACTTCTGTTTGGGCGGACAACTGGTTACCCTGCCTACCACCAAGACCACCTCAGCGCAAGGAAGGATCCACGATTTTGGTAACAAGGGTTTCAGAGTTTCTCAAACCTGGCCAAATGTGTTGGGATGTTGAAAAGATAAACGCACTTGTTGACCCTGTAGATGTCAATGCAATTACCTCTCTTCGGTTGAGTTCTTTTCCGGATGTCGACCTGGCAAGTTGGTCTTATACAGATGATGGCATTTACACTGTTAAATCTGCTTACAAGCTAGCTACTCACCTCGGGGCAGCACCAGTCTTGCCTATCCCGGGTAATGTTGATTTGAAAAAAAAAGATTTGGACAAGTTCAGTTCCTCCAAAGCTTAAACATTTTCTATGGCGTACACTTTCTCCATCGCTTCCGGTGGGATCTACTTTAAAGCACCGTCATATTTTACTGGATACAGTTTGTAAAAGATGTTGGCAGCATGAGGAGGACTACGACCATCTATTCTTCTCCTGCAGTTATGTTCAGGCGATTTGGCGTCGAGTCCAAGTACTAAATCCAATAGTTTCGAACTCCCACATGAGCTTTGAAAACAAACTTGCCGCAATTATCACTGATCTATATATGGTGCGATATCGGTCTTTGCAAGACAACTTCCTTTATGGATCCTTTGGCATATATGGAAGAGTCAGAACATGCTGGTTTATCAACAGAAGTCGAGTATTTGGGAAGGTGACTTGAGACTAGCCACACAAGATACGATAGAGATCTTAGATATTTCAGCTACAGATGCAGCTGCACATGCACAAAATCATCGTAGGCCACAGTGGAAGGCACCAAAGTTTGGTTTTGTTAAAGCTAATTTCAATGCTGGAATGTCAAATCATCAGCAAGGCACGACAAGCTGGGTGGTGAGAGATGCGCAAGGGTTTTTGTAACACCCCGGTTCACCTGGCCAAGGTCCCTCCCGGATCTGTTAACTTTTCCACTAACTTCGCCTTCACAAACAATCTCCCAGAGCATTCTAATAAAATCTTAAATTAAACACGAGTCTAAATCATCCATCACGAGGACAAATCCATCTTGGTGCTAGGGAGAGCTTCCTATGTGAATGGAGTCTCCTAGCCACAGGAAAGAACATAATAACTAGAAGTACTAAATCCGAGTCAAATCATGAAAAACAACTTAATTAAAACAAAGCCCCGTCCCAATTGTACAATCCAGTTCCTCCATCATCCGTCCAGCTGCTCATCATACTCACCTGCGGGGAACAGAAAGGGGGAGGAACGAGGGAAGAGAGGGGCGAGTGACAGGGGAATCACCCAGTGAGACATGGAATTGCTAGACACGCAACTCCGCAGAACAGACTTAACATGCATTCAAAGATAACATAAAATTAACACCAAGCAAACACCTATTGTGTCACAGGCATACATGACATTCAAAGATGTCCTAAACAAAGCCCCCGGTTTTCTCCACAAACGCCTTAACCTGCAGCAATCACCACAGTGACCGGCTAAACTCACACTCCATCTCCCCGGTTTGTGTAGACTCAGGGCTTTCTTTCACTTCTCCAGGGGCGATCACACTCCCACAACTCATTCAAAACGCATAACATCACATCCTAGTACACTAGTTCAATTTCCTAGACCTCTAGCACAACATCACACAGACTGACTCGACTCTCAAACAGGACAACAATCAAGACGCGTTAATCTATGCTAGCAATGAATAACATCCTAAGGCAATTCTACGGGGGGTTTGCTACGGGAATAGCGCCTCACCTTGGCAACTGCAGATGCGAAGACTGGACACAGGAGACTTCCGGTACAGCTACTGGACTTCTGAACCTGAACCGAAAAAACTCGGATTAGACCTTAATCCGGAACCGGCTCAAAAAGGAAACTTTCCATTTAAGGAAACCTACCATGAATGGAAACTTTCTAAAAACAGAAACTTTCTAAATCGGGAAACCTGCCCAAAATAGAAACTTTCCTGAAAAGGAAACTTCCAAAAATAGAAACTTTCCAAATTGGGAACTTGCCAAAAATGGAAAGTTTCCATAAATAAAAACTCCCTAAACCGAGCACGGAAAGCTACGGAAACTATCTAAATTCTACAAGAAAACTACGGAACGCGGAAAAGGAAACAACAGAAACGCGAAACGCGAAACGCGAACAGCGGAATGCTCACCTTGCGGTTAGCGGCGGCGGCGGAAACGCAGCGGTAGACCCGCGGTTTCGAGCACGCGGCGGCTAGGAGCTGCGGCGCGGGTTGAACGGCGGAGAGGAGGCTTGGTCGGTGACAACGAAGGTGTTGCGGCGGTCGACAAGGGCTGCGGCGGCTCGGGATGCGACGACGGCGACTGGGAGGGCTCGGGTGATGGTCGCGGCGCACGGGTTTTCTCAGAAGGCGGCTCGGGTGAAATGAACGGCGGCGGTGGCTCACGGGAAAGAGAAAACGGCGGCTCGATGGGCTTGAGGAGGCTAGGGTTTACAGTTTCGGGGAATAATTTTGACAGAGCTTCGCTACGGGTTTCGAGATGGTTTGATTCTCGAGGCGAAAGCTCGTTTATATAGAGAGACGGAGACGCGGGGAACCCTAGGGTTTTCGGTTTGCCTAAACCGTTCCTTCGGTTTGAACCGAACCGGGTTGATTGACGCGCACTACAAGAAACAAGCCAATTTGCGAGGAAGATTTTAGTAGCAAATTCC
>OVAN01010827.1:0-15313 GCA_900406275.1 Anastatica hierochuntica
GATATGATAGCATTTAACGTCCGTTATTAAAACCCACATTTCTTGTAGTGACAGTTCCGTGTATAATTATGAACTTTTGTACTTATTCTTGGCCAATAAGACAATGACTTGATCATGTATAAAGTACCATCTCTACTTGAATGACCTCTTTTAGTTGATTTGTGCATCCAATGCAGTATATGCATTTTTACTCCTTCATCATTCCCTGTTACCAGCTTTCGTTTTCTTCGCAGCTTATCATTACCATAAGAAAATGAAGGATGAGAAGCCGCATTAGCTTTTAGATCAGAGATTAACATCCTGAGGTGTGGATCAATTTTTCTTAAGAGCTTCGTAGAGTCATAAAAGCCATGCTTAACTTGAGAAAGAGTGAGGTGTAACAACTGAGAACCCGTGACTAGAGAGAGAGCATATGCAGCAGAGTTTTCTTTACCCTATTTGTACTCTATCTCAAATTTGTAACCCATCAACTTGGATAACCACATGTGCTGGAAAGGAGTTGTGAGCATCTACTCCATCAAATAATTAATACTTTTTTGGTATGTCTTAGTGGTGAAGGGCCTATGAGCAAGATAGGCGTGCCATTTCTGGATTGCATGAATCACAACGAGCAACTCTTTTTCATAAACTTAGAGGCGTTAGTGTCGAGGACCTAGTGCTCTATTGATGAAGCATATTGGGTGACTTTGTTGCATTAATATGGCGTCAATCCCTACGTTAGAGGCACCAGTTTCACAACAAAAGTTTTATCAAAGTCAGGTAATGCCAATGTCGGTGTTGAGGGCATAACACTTTTCAGTTTTCCATTGCATAAGGCGCATCAGAACACCATAGAAGTTCATCTTTCTTAAGAAAAGAAATTAATGGCCTTGCTAAAACAATGTGACCTCTGATGAATCGCCTATAATAGTTAGCCAATCCAAGGAAGATACATAGTTTTTTGTGTAGTGGGAGCTGACCACTTTTTAATGACTTCCACTTTGATTTTATCGATGTTAATGCCCTCATGATATATAAAATGACACACGTATTCGATCGGGGTAGCCCCAAATATGCACTTTTTGGTTTAAGATAGAGTTGTTGTTGTCGGGGTACAGAGAATACCACAGTAAGGTGTTCCAAGTGTTCCTCCCAACTTGAGCTATAAACAAAGATATCATCAAAAAATACTAAGACACACCTTTTTATGACATCTTGAAACACATGGTTCATCAGTCCTTGGAATATAGTCAATCCAAATGGCATCACGAGGTACTCATAGTGACATGAATAATTTTGAACGCAGTCATATAAACATCTTCAGGTGACATTTTTAGTTGATGGAAACCAGCTCGTAAGTCATATTTAGAAAATTATCTTGCACCTCCCGATTCATCCAGTAAGTCTTCTATGAGTGGTGTGGGATAGTTATCTTTAATGGTTTGTTTGTTGAGTCCTCTAAAATCAACACAAAGTCTTCATGACCCATCCTTCTTCTTGATAAGAACTATGGTGATGCATAAGGGCTGGAGTTGTGTTGTATGAATCCTTGTCTCAACAGTTCTTTAATCTTTTGATCTATAATATCCTTATGAAGTGATGAATATCGGTAAGGTTTGAGGTTGACAAGGTTGGATCCAATTTTCAGAGGTATCTTTTGACAGGGTTTGATCCAATTCATCCAGTAAGTCTTCTACGAGTGGTGTGGGATACTTATCTTTAATGGTTTGTTTGTTGAGTCCTCTAAAATCAACAAAAAATTCTCCATGACCCATCCTTCTTCTTGATAAGAACTATGGTGATGCATAAGGGATGGAGTTGTGTTGTATGAATCTTTGTCTCTACAGTTCTTTAATCTTTTTATCTACAATATCCTTCTGAAGTAATGAATATCGATAAGGTTTGAGGTTGACAGGATTGGATCCAATTTCCAGAGGTATCTTTTGATTGAATCCTTCTCAAAAAGGTGGAAGAGCCTCAGGTTCTACAAAGATGTCTGAGTACACTTCCAGCAGCTGTTGTAATGAAGGATCACTTGATATTCGGTGCCATTAGTGAAGATGTGTAAGAAAATCATATGAGGTTCAAATTCAGTTGAAGTTGTGTCATTGATCTCTCTAATATTGAGCAGAACAATTTGTGGTTCCTAGAGCATCGACATCTTTAGGCTACCTCCTTCAATGACTTTACAACCAGATTTTGTGATGCCTCTTAGCACATGCTTTATTCCATTCACTGTGAATTTCATCCTAAGGTTTGAAAAGTCTCATAGGATTGGATCAAGGGTAGATAACCATCGTACGCCTAAGACAAAATCACAACAGTCCAAGGGAAGGGTTCTTACTTTAGTTGAGAGTGAGTATCCCTGCATTTTCCAATTGAACTCTCTGCATTTGTATTTTTGTCAACAATGCACCACCTGTGGCCGCAACAACAGAAACTGGCCTGATTGATTCAAGATGGCAACCTAACCCTTGAGCTAATCTTAAGTCTAAGAAGTTATGGGTGCTTCCTGAATCGATTAATATATATAGCTTCCTTTTCCCACATTGCTCTACAACTCTCATACAGTTGAAAATTGTACTTCCATTCAAAAAGTGAAATTACATGTGCCTTCTCTTCAGGTTCTTAAACCAATTCTTCAGCGCTAAATTCCTCCCCCATACCATCATTCTCATAGAAATCATCATCATTATCACCCTCCATCACCAGAATATGTGCTCTTCTGTGTTTCAGTTGGTGAACCGCTCTAAAAACCACTTCGAAAATAAATGCACAACCCTTTGATTTTTTTATATTTTATCTCCTGAAAGGAAAGTTTTCTGGTGGGTTTATCTTTGTTGTTTTGAGGATAAAGTTTGGTTTATGGTTATTTGGTCTAGTGGGTTCAGGTAAAGATAGGATTGGGGAGTTGTTTGAGTATTTGGAAGTAGTCAGGGTGTTTTTATATAGGGATTGAAGGGAGCTCTTTGGGGCTATAAGGGTGAATGATTCATGCATCATAGCTATCCGTGCAGCCTCTGCAACAGTGGTTACTTCAAATTGGAGTGTGTGTAAGGCGAAATGGGTATTTAGGTTTGTTAGGAATATACTCAAGGCATGTGCTGGTGGTAAAGACAAATTGGTAAAAGCACATTCAAATTTATCCAAGAACACATCAACCAAATCTCCACCTTGCTTTAGACTAACAAGTTCCGACAACGGACCATGGTAAAGACCTCAAAAATGTTTAGAAATAGAAACCACATAATATGTCCATGATGGATAATGACCATATCTCTCAGCAATGAAGTTATGGTGCCAATGTAGAGCTTTATCAGTCATGTGTATTCAGCTAGAAGGACTTTCGTATTATTAGATGTGCCATCTAACGAAAAAGTTCCTCGCACTTGAAGACCCAATCGCGAAGATCATAACCATCAAAAAGTGGAAAACCAACCTTGGAGAGCCTTTTAAGTAACCCATTTTCTTGGTGTTGAGCTCTATCTTGCTCTGCAGAAGTGTTTCCCGGAGAGAAATGACCATATCAGCGAAACTTTGGTGGATCCAGAGGTGGAGGAGTATGTGTGCTCGTCCTGAGGATCACCGATACAGAGGAGTTCAGATCCATGGATTGTTTTTTGGGATTTAGAACTCTAGGAAGAAGTTCGCTAATCATGTTCTTAAGGTCGAGGAATCGTTGTTAACCTCGCTTCGAAAAGTGTCAGAGGCTTGATTTCACCTGACTCAGTCGCATTTCCTCCATCTGTTTGCTCATCTCGATCAAAGATTGGGTTCAATTTTCCATCGGAAAATATGGGTCCTAGAAAGAATATGCTATGATACCACTGATATTGATCTTGTTAGAAAGATAAAATCCAAACTAGGAACTCTCTTATGAGTTCTAAAATGGTGATATACAGACTAGGAGGTAACTTAAAAGAAAGAAGGATACTTCTAGGATCTGTAAGTCAAGGTGAAAATGGCGTAACAGTGATGAGAGAGAATGAGAGAAAAAGGATAACGAAGATTTGATTCTTTATTGTCTTTTACACTGAGGTTTCTCATACATATAACGTGACTACTAACGGTCTAAATATGTTACTACAATAAACCAAAAACAGAACCGGTATTAACATAAATCAAACTTATTGAATAAAGAGAAGTAGATAATGAGGACATGAGGGGAAAGATATTTCCCTGTATCACACTTCTTCAATCTACAAGTCAATATTCTCAAGATAATCTTGTAATTAACATGACATAGGCTTATCTGCTTGAACTCACTCATTTTATGTGATGCTTCAACTTTTAGTATTAATCATATCTTAGTATCATTCAACACGGTTTCCATATTGAATTCATTGGAAAAAAAATTTAACCATGGTTTCTTCATAATCGTTAATCTCTTGCCACGGTTTGTGTTAAAAGGTTGTCGTATAGCCATCTGACCCAGAGCTCGATCTGAGCCTGTCATGAACACTGCATATCTTATTTCCAGGTCCATAATTTGTCTTGTTTGGATCAAGTTCGTAGCCTCTATAACCTTGCTCTTAATTATATGAAATACATCAGTGAGCTTACATGGTGAGAGATTGAATACATACTTTGAAAATAGTCTTGAGCTAATTTTGTCATAGTTTCCTTTTTTATGAATGATTTTGTGATCATCCGATATTTTTTTGATGTGGATTCATGGCTTTATTTGCCATATCATCTTTTTTTATGAATGGTTCCTTGATCTTCCTATATTTTTAATGTGGTTTCATAACTTCTTACCTTTGTTACCCCACAAAAATATCTAATATTTTGGTATCCTTCTTTTAACCATTGATTTTTACTTTTACTTCGCCAAAAATTGCTCTTATTCTTGGTAATCCCAGATAAAATAATGTCTTAAAGCATGAATGTCTAGCATCGTACATGTCCTCTCGTAAGGAACAATCCAGCTGATTTCTTAGGAGCAGTATTTTCTGCTGAACTTGTATTGTTCATGAGTTTTCATTGCGTCTTGGCTACACAACATGATTGCAACTTTAAGTTAAAATCAACATTAAACATATGTTCACGTGTCCACTTCATATGTATTGTTTTCTGTAAATTGTTTGTATTGGAACAGTCGCTTATCATATCTAAATTGGCCATGACAGGCTACTGGAGCAGAAGCTATGTTCACTATTAATGGGAAATGGTTGGATTCAGCTAATTTAAGGATTTTTTTTCTTTGATTATGAGTACAAATTTTCCCACTTCTCATTAACAAGTACTCGATTCAGAAAACACTCAACAATATCTTGTCCACGTTTACCAACCCAACTAAATGGATTGACTCGATTTCAAACCTTTGACCCCCACTAACTTGAAGCACTCGTCGAAAATATGTGAAGTTATATCAAACCTTTTTCAACAATCTATCTTCTCATTATGGTCTTTTATTTTGTTAGAATCGCCACACATAAACTATGGTCCTTAACGAGTTATAGAAATACTTTGTAATCTTTCCCATAGATGATGTCACAAAGAGGTTATTGGGTTTTCATATATGCAAGTCAAGTAAACTTAAAAGCTTTTTATTCAACATGAAGTTCTACAAGCCTAGCATAATAAGAAATACAAGAAACAAGGAAACATGTTTTTCAAGAAACAACTAAACCTTTGTGTAGCAATACACATATCACCATAACTTGAGGAAATACAAATGTCCCTAACATAGTTGTATTGCTGCTTTGTTTCAGTTAGTAACAACATGTATGAGAGATACATTCTTTGCATTCCTTTACACGTCGAACTGTTAAGCGTTGTCCCAAGCTCCAATAGTTGCACACATCTCTCATGGTGGAGTTGTGGATCCGTGCCCACCGCACTTCTGCTTTGTGAGTTACTAAGTTCTCATTAGGAGAATATTTCTTAGTATCTTTATACACATACCGAAGCTTTTGAAGACCATCTTGTTCAATAAACTTATATGAAGCCTCATGAACATATTTATCCATACTTTCATACTCGTGCCTTAGCCTCTTTTTTTCAGTGGTAGCCGCACTTAACAATTTCATAAATCGTAAATTTGCAATGATATCATAGTTTACCTAAAGAGGGTTGCATCTATTAATTGTTATTGCTTCAATAAGAAATCTACCATATTGCTGGAATGTACCCTCTAGAATTAGACGTTCTTCTAATTGTATAATCTCATCATCCTCATCATCTTATAAATTCAATATAGCCTTGTGTGTATCACTTGGTTCACCTTTTAAGACTCCAACCTCAATTTCAGCCACCAGTATCTCTATAAAGCACCTCTTGTGATTCTCTTTCAAAATCTGGCTAAGAGTATGATCTTTAATTGATTGTTGAATAACATTAAAGGTGACAATATGAGCTATCTCTTTAATGTATCTTCATCTCTACCTCTTCTGGATTCTGCAATTGTTCTGCCTTAACTTCTGCTTGTTGCATATTCACCATATCATTTGCATCGTCATTGTGATAAGAATCATCGTCACCATCATCTCTATAGATGTTATTTCGATGATTGCCCCATCTTCAATCTCACAGTCGCATGTATCATAAGTGAGCAGGCCAGAAACACCGCAGAAACTACAAAGCCTTTTGTACCTGAATCTCAACAACATATTAACTCCCAGAGAGAATTGAAAATTCTTCTGGAACTTGAGTGGTAAATTAAGATTCCACATAATCTTCACACGTACAAACTCCATTGTGCCGCTATTTCCGAACTGAAATCAGCCAGTTCAATAATATGCAATGACTTCCAATATATGAAATGACTTCACGCGTGAAAAATAGAAGAGGAATTCCTCTACTATAAACCTAAAAGAAAATCGAGTTAGGATTGTTTACATCGATTTTTGGGTTCCATCTCTGCAACACCTTCATTTTGTCATTAAACGCTTATGGACCCCATTTCAAACTGCTTACATAAGGTCCTTAGAAGAGAATACAAACTGAGATTGCCTCCTTTCCACAATCCAACTACATATTAGACCTTTCAAACCCCAAACACGAGGAAATGATGAAATGATCGAGTGAAGGGCTTGCTTGCGAGGAATCAAAGGTCTACGTAGGGATGTTAATGCGAGTAATTACCCATGGATTTACCTAAATCCACAAAATATGAGTTGGATTTTTCCCTATACAAAAAATATGGGCTGAGATGTGGACAAATATTTGTAACACCAAAATTCTATTGTGTAAACCCAGTAGGGTAATAGGGTATCTACATGTTTTTATGTTAGTTCATACAAACATATAATTCAAATGATCTGGACAGTTTTCTCGCCAAAGGCGTTTGAGTTTTCTATCAAAATTTTTGTATAATGCAAATAAATTAGACGATTTTTCGTCAAAAACACAATTTTCCTTCTAGTCGTGATTTTCTTGCTAAAATCCCGGTTTTCCCCTCGAATAAGTGATTTCTCACAAAAAATACCCACGATTTCCCGTCAAGTATGTGGGTTTTCGCCAAATGCAATTTTGTTGCCAAAATCGTCAAAATGTGTTTTTCCCAATAAAGCCGAAATTTTCCCTCTGGTCGTGCTTTTCTTGCTAAAATCTTGATTTTTTTCTTTGAATCCATGATTTCTCACAAAAACCACGTTTTCCGCAAAAAAATGTGGTTTTTCGCCAAATGCAATTTTCCTGCCAAAATTGTCAAAATGTGATTTTTCTGCCAAAACCGCAATTTTCTCTCCATTCGTGATTTTCTTGCTAAAATTTCGATTTTTCCCTCAAATTCAAGATTTCTCACAAAAACCATGATTTTCCGCAAAAAAAAATTGTTTTTCGCCAAATGCAATTTTTCTGTCAAAATCGTCAAAATGTGCTTTTTTGCCAGAGTCGCAATTTTCTGTCAAAATCGTGATTTCTCATGTCAAAACCACAATTTTCGTTAAAACATCAATTTGCCATCAAAGACACGATTTTCCGCTCCATCAGTCATTTTTCATCAAAATCTTGAATTTTCCTTCAAAAGATTTTTCTCTCAAAAGATAATTTTGATGTCTAAGTTAGGTTGGATTATTTTACCCCACATTAACATCCCTTGATTTATCCATAAGACAGTAGATTTGCTTAGTCGCTGCATTATACCCAAATTAATATCTTGAATCACTTGTTGCAAGTTTTCCAACATGGTAAGAGTGATAAAGCACAAAGAATTTTGAGAAGAGAGAGCAGTATAGCAGAGAAATTCGGAGTGAAGACCACTACCAAAAACCCACTCTATACACTCGTAACCCTAGTTCCGTTAATTGCCACAACCACAACGTGGTGGTGGAGAACAAACCCCACTATGGAGATGGATGACACACCAATAGAACCCGCATTAAACTGCTCCTATACTACATTAAGAACAAGGAAGATCGCTCTCGATAAAAGAAACTAGCAGAATCGCCACTTTATCTTTACAATCGTCGCCCACGAATCTATAAATTCATTAATTGCTTACAAATAGTGGGAAATTAAAAAAAAAAAAACCGTGCGTAGTTATTTTTTTTTTAAATATCAATCTTTCAAAAAGTGATGAAGTATTTATTTACTTTTAATTTCTTTTGATCCGGTTTATAAAATTATTTTGAGATCCACCACCAAATTCGAATATCTTAAATAGCAATTGTGTGTAGCACCATCCCACCAAACTCAGAGATTAGTATGAATTTAAGTCCCAAATCTCAGTTAAAAGATAAAAAGAAACATGTAAATAGATTACTAATATTGTGGGAAATAGATTACTTTAATAAGATTTGTTTAAATCGATACACATTAATCTAGGAACGTGGATGTGCCCTCACGTGAGTTTAACTTAACATATTGTCGTAGGAAAAAATATTAGTGACAGAACAGTTTGTATACAAAACCTCTCGGACTTGTTTAGAAATAAAAAGTCTGGACTCTGGAGCGTTTTGTTGACCGGTTAACAGCCAATTAGCTTGTGCTAAACTATCTAGTTCTACATTTTGGTCTAAATAGTCAAGTTTAAAAAATTTCTAAAACATTAATTGTGAAATGAGTTTGTCACATGTCTTCACCAAAATGTTTTTCAATATAAAAATTATGACATAATAAATTACTGAATTTTGATTGATTTTGTATTAATTCATTGTTTAAATTATTATTTATGTTAATTTCCTTTATATATTTTATATAGGAAACAATACATTAATTTATTTTCTTTATTTGTAAAAGTACAAGTCGTGATTTTAAAAAAACCGGAAAAACTATTATTGATGTTAATATTATTATCAAATAGATATATAAAAAATCAAAGCACTCTAGATCAAATAGATGGTTAAAGACAAAATATATGACTATTATCAAAATAATTAAATTGTATCTCTAACAATTAAAATAGTTTTTCGATATATTTTATTTTTATAATATATTTTTAGATCACAAAATGTAGTTAAATGCACTATCGATTATAGAATTAACAATTTCATAATTGATTTTCTAAAATTAAACATAGAAAAAATAACAAAAACAATGCTATTGAAAATATAAAATGGAGGCATACTACCTACTACCTAGTTACAATGAATCCTAAGAGGGGTTAAGCACTAATCGATGCACTGAGCTGTCATTATTAAGAATTACTAATAAAAAAAGACTAATTTTTTTGTTTGACTTTTAACAAAGTTTTTTCTTTTTGGGTAGATTTGTGTAATAGCAAAAAAAAACGATTATTTAAGAATATGGTCATCCCATATTTTCATTTAAAAATAAAAAGAATTTAAGGGGCAATTTTTCTATTTTGCCCCTATTTTGGTTGGGTTTTTTTTTTTAAATATTTTTATCTCCTCTAAACTTTAAATAGATTTATAAATTTATACATATATTGAAGCAAAATTGTAATTACACAAAAAAATGTAGATATTTTTCCCTATCTAACGTATTTTGAAATTTTCAAAACAAATATATATTTTGCAAATAGTCGCAAATAATGATAAACAGTACGGCGATAGACTATTTTTTTGTAGTCAGACTATTTTTTGCGTGACTATAAATTGCACAAATAACCAATTATCAAGGGGGCAAAAATAAACCCTAAACCCTAAACACTAAACCCTAAACCCTAAACCCTAAACACTAAATCCTAAACACGAAACCCTAAACCTTAAACCCAAAATTAGACAGGGGTATTTTCGGTATACCGTGTGTTAAATATGCTAGGGTTGGGAATTTTGGGCTTGTATGCTACATGTGGCCAAAAAACACAAAAGTGTGCTATCTAAGGGAATTTCTCAAAAAATATTATGATACGAAAAAATAGTCAGACTATCTGTAATGTAGCTAATACAGACAGACTATGTGATTTGTGTTGTTATTAAAAAAAAAAATAAAACAAGTGGGGCCAAAGGTAGAATGACATTTATATACATTATACACACTCTCTTTTTTGGATGGCCATTTAGTTAAATATGAGTTTTCTTATGGTCATTGGACCTAATTCCCTTCTTTTTTTTGGTTTGAAATGATCTGTCTATAAAAATCTGGAATTTACTCCACAGGCGTAAGAGTAAACCAAAAAAAAAAGGTGCAATGGTCGTAGAGAAGCAACTACTACCCATACACGAACACCCATTAACCCTTGCAGATGGAGGATCCCGCTGCAGGGCTTGTTGCTTTCATACAGACTCCGATCAATTCTATTGTTGCTATACTTGTAATGTTAGCTTTCACAAAGAATGCATAACATATTCCTTAGAAATCACCCATCCTTATCACCCTATACACCCTCTGCAGATTTGGACCCGCAAATATGCAGAGGTTGTGAAGAAATGCTTCTGGTGCAACCGCCACATGGGGTACGCTTTCTATCGATGCCACATCTGCGACTTGAACATCCATCTCTTCTGCGCTAGCCAGCCACAACTTGTTCTCACCTTGGATCCGGGCAAGAACCATGATCATCCTCTCACAATCTTCCCTAGAAGGATGGACTTCACTTGCAATCTCTGCGGGTGGCTTGATCGTGAATGGTTTCCTATTTACGCCTGTGTCCAGTGCGATATCATGGTCCATGAAAAGTGTTTGGTTCTACCACGAGTAATAAGGATCTCATGCCATGAACACCGTATCTCTAGGAGGCATTTTCTTACTCCGGGGGAATGGTTTTGCGGAGTTTGCCACTGGCAGGTAGATCCCAGGTATGGAGCCTTCTTTTGCACTAAAGGTTGTGGCTATGCAGTTCATAGCAAATGTGCAACATCATATACTGTTTGGGATGGTAGTGAACTTGAAGATGTCCCTGTGGATGAGGATGAGCTGAAAGATGTGGAGCAATATGAAGTTATAGATGAAAACCACATAAAACATTTCAGCCATGATCACAATCTGAGATTCATTCTCAACCTCAACCAGGATGGCGACAAAAGGAGACATTGCAGAGCATGCAACCTTCAGATCCATTTTGATAACTTCTACTCCTGTGATTGCTGCGATTTTATCATTCACCAAGAATGTGCTAATTTCAAACGGAAGAAATGGTACCTGCGGCATCGACACCCGCTTACTCTAAAGTCTGATGTTGACATTACCTTCAACGCTGGCCACAGTGGCGGCAGGGGATTCTACTGCTGCTCTATTTGTACTAGGTTCTCTTGTGGTTTCAGGTACCTATGCGAGAAAGAGAATTGCCATTTTGAAATAGATGTACGGTGTGCGGGGATACCTGAGTTGGTAAACCATAAAAGCCATCCGCAACATCCTCTGTTTGTTAATTTGATAAACACAAGTAGCCTAACATGTGTGATTTGCCAAAAAGCATCAGACTTTGTGCTATATTGTCTGCATTGCCCCAACTACTTTATGTGTTTCAAATGTGCTACTTTACCAGATAAAGTAGCATACAAGCACGACGAACATCCACTCACTCTTTCCTGCGGTGAAGAAGAAGAAGAAGGTCAATACTGGTGCGAAAGTTGTGAAAGAAAACTAGATCGGAAGCAATGGTTTTACAAATGTGAAGATTGTAGTGTCACTCTTCACATACCATGCTTGCTCGGAAGCTCTCCATATGCCAAGCCTTGTCCAATCATGATCAAAGCCCATCGTTCTGGAGAGGTATATACAGTATCTCACCACTATCCTCCTTCGGGCGTTTGCCGTGAGAGGGATTTTGACTATGTTCCAGTTCGTCCGGAGGAAGAGTTCGATATTATACCAAACGAATCTCTTTCTCGACCCTTGTGTTCTAATTGTGACCGTCGTTGCCCAGATTCCGTCGCTTTCAAGCAGAAAGAAGACTTGTACTGTTCTTTAGATTGTCTCCGTAGCCGTAAATTGTATGATGATCCTGATATCTTCCCAATGTTTGAGTGATTGCATTGATTCATTGTCACATACACAGCTTCGATTTGATAAAAGAAAAAAACCCTATATCATCTCACTTCTTATAAATCATGGAACAAAGTTCTATAAACAATCCGCAATAATTTTTTACCACGAAGAAGAGAATGAATCTGTTGACGAAGAAGGAGCTGATGTAAAATCGAAGAAGAAGGATCATCTCATACAGGTGACGATGAAGAAGACGATCCGAAACCCAACTCCGGTTATTTCAGATATAACCAAAGAACCGGTTTGAGAAATTTATGGGCCTGGGCCGACAATCCATTAACTTCTTATAAAGTGTGGTAAAATAAAAGTTTCGTGCGTAGTTAAGAAAAAAAAAATCTTCGAGGGAACATTGGGGAAAACCCTAACTTTCAACGGGAACTCAAAATCAGATCGAGAGGATGAAACTAAAAGAACAAATGGCGATTTTAATTTTATTCTAGATTCTAGGTTTTATTTGTTTGAATGTAGTCTGTGCATATAAACTCACCTAAATTTCCATCCTCCACAACTAATGTCAAGTGACCAGCGAGAAGCTCAGCAGGAGAAGACGACGGCGACGACGGCCGACGGTAACGGAGCTCTCGGTGGTGCTAATTCTCACCCTCCGGCTATGAAAACTATGGCTACGACGGTTTCTTGCCAGAGACTTAGGCTAAACCCTAACAACGAGCATAGGCCAGATAGTTACGAGGATCTGCAGCTAGATTTCCCCAACTCGATGTACTCTTGCCTTGAGAAGTACTTGCCACCGAATATGCTCCTGTCGAATAAGGAAGAGAAGGTTAAATTCATGACTGACATTATGCTCAGACACCTTCCTCATGGAGAGCGTTCCAGAGTAAGTAATTCGATTTTGTTCTTCTGATTGTTTACTTGGAAAGCTCTGATAATCGATGCTCTTCGCTTTGATGGTGCTTTGTTTTAGTTTCTCGTAGATTTACAGTTAGCTTGAGCTTTTGCTGCTATGCATACGCCTGAATTTTGCGAAATGATTATAGGAAGCTTTAATCTGGTTGGATGATGATTGATAGAAGACATTGCATGTATAATTTTGTTTTCGTAATTGAATGTCGATATGATTTTCCCCAATTTTTACAAAATTGGTTCATTTATACCTTATGCTACAGGCTCAAAGGCACAGGGACTATAGGCAGAAGATAATATCAAACTATCAGGTGTGAATTGAACCCTTTCTTGAAATTTCATATCGTCAAGCAACAAGCATTAGCTACTAGTTTAAAATGTTTTCTCCTGCAGCCACTTCACAAGGAGTTGTATACTCTAGCTCCCACACAATGGTTTGTTCCGGCTTTCCTAAAGGCAATAAATGAAAATACAGAGGAAAGCTTTAGAAACATAATAGCTGAGCCATCTCCTGGAGTTTTCGTCTTTGAACTATTCCAGCCGAGCTTTTGTGAGATGATGTTATCCGAGGTAGTGTGCATTCTTTTAAAACTTTTTATCTGACCTTTTTTCGTTATCTTTTTACTTTGTTCACTTGCTACTGTTTAACCATGCAGATAGAAAATTTTGAGAAGTGGGTGGGTGAGACGAAATTCCGAATCATGAGACCAAACACCATGAACAAATATGGTGCTGTACTTGATGACTTTGGTCTGAATACGATGCTCTCCAGACTCATGGAGGGTTATATACGTCCCATTTCCAAAGGCAATATATAACTTAAATCCACTTCATAAGCTGTTTTTGGAAAATCCATTTAATATTTTGCATTGTTGGCTTTGAAAAGCTTTCTTACCATCTTTGGTTTTGTAGTATTCTTCAATGATGTGGGTGGAGCAACTCTAGACTCTCATCATGGCTTTGTTGTTGAATATGGTAAAGATAGGGATGTTGAGTTAGGTGAGACCTTTTGTTCTTCACCCAACTAGCTTTCTTAGATGCAGATATACTCCTAAGCCCGCATAAATCTGGTTGAATATAAACAGATCTTATAAATTGGCAGGCTTTCATGTGGATGATTCAGAAGTAACCCTGAATGTTTGTTTGGGTAAACAATTTGTGGGAGGGGAGTTATTTTTCCGAGGTACACGGTGTGAGAAACATGTCAACACAGCAACAAAGTCAGATGTATGCTACTCTTTCTGTGTTACTTTCCTCTCGTATAACAACTTATGCCTGGGTGGTAGCTAATTTAAACAACTTTTTTCTTACGAAAGCAGGAAATATTTGATTATTGTCATAAACCGGGACAAGCGGTACTTCATCGGGGGCGCCATCGCCATGGTGCCAGAGCTACAACGTCAGGGCATCGGGTCAATCTGCTTTTATGGTGCAGAAGGTAAAAAAAATTGAAGCCTGCCCCTGGACTGGAATGCCATGGAAACTTTTTCAATGCAAGCGAATTTTATTCATTTTTCCAGTTTCTTATCATGTCCATTGTTCCATGCAGCTCTGTGTTTAGAGAGCTCAAAACTCACCAGAAGGAATTCTCCAGCTGGTGCGGAGAGTGCTTTTGTGAAAAGAAAGAGGAGAAAGGGCGGTCCTTGGATGCTCTAAGAAAGGTAAAGGAACATTTGATTCAAAGCAAGGCGTGCAACTAAACATGTCTTGTTACCGTAAGGGTAAATAATCTTATGCTCTTTATTCCATTGCAGAAACTGTTTAAAGCAAGGCGTGCAACCCAAGCTTAAGAACGAAGGAAGATAATAGATAGTAAACTTATATCGGATGGCTTTAGAATTTGAGAATCTCAAAGCCCTGAAGAATTGCTCCTGTTTTAAGCTGACTTAAAACTGAGCCTATGTAGAAAAATCATTTTGAGGTGAATGGCTCTCTGTTTATCGTTCTCTCAAGACTCTTGAGATAATTATGTACATGATAACATCTTGTCTCAACTTCTTCTATACCACAAGGAAGGAGTTATACTGTTTATCTGATCTTTTTTTTGTGCGTATAAGACCATCTCCCACCGAGCTTCATTTTTCACTTTTTGCTTCATTTTGAAGAAAAATTTACTCCAATGGAACTTCATTTT
>OVAN01010828.1:1720-15310 GCA_900406275.1 Anastatica hierochuntica
GGCGTCTTTGAGCAAGCAATGAACTTTTAAGAAATAAACTAAACATAGTAGAAATTATGCTAAGATCTAGCCTAAATATCCATTACAAATCCTAAATCTAACCCTATCCTACCATATCCTAAGATCCATAGAGGATCTACTCACTAAATCTCATGGAAATCCAAAGACATGAAATGGGTATTTGAGCTCCCATGGTTTAGAAGAATAGATCTAGAGAGAAGGATTAGAGAGAAAAGATCCAAAGAACTTTAAACAAATCAAAGTGTTATTAGAAGGTTTTTGATCTTCAAATAGTGTCTTAAAGATGTAGAAAAGATGATAGAGAGATTATATATTGGTCTTGAAGCATAAGGATCTATTTATACTAAAGATAGAGTGAAGGAAGCCCTAAAACAAGGGTATTTTCGGCCTAGGTTGTCTGCCGTCGACCCCTTTGGTGAGTTGCTGCCCAGGTTTCTCCTTTTCTCCATGATTTCTTAGCATTAATCCCACCTTGAATCCATGCCTAGAGCCTCCATAGATCCATCCCAAGTTGCACCTACAAAATGCAAAGAAAATGCATGCAAATGCAAGATATGCCTAAACTAGACTCTAGACTCAAACTAATGCATTCTAAGACTTAAGTGCCATATATACAACTTAAAAGTGGATGAAACTAAGTTAAAATGAACCTAAATATGCATGAAAATATATACATCAGTTGCATACTCAAAGTCTCGAGATCCAGTTCTCACAATCTTCCCCTTTATGTGTTGTTACGTCAATCCAAGCATCTGACTACACACATCTTGAACAAACTCCAAAGGCATTTAATATCCAGTCACAATGTGTTAGTTTAGACATAATAAAATATCGAAAACAAAAGAGATCCTAATTATGAAAGCTTAGGTTCAAAAGCATATCCTATTACATAACAATAACATAAATCACAACCATACTGATTCCGATTAGTCCACAAAAAAACATCAAAAGAGAGACAAAATGAAAAAAGGAGTATGAGTCTTCCATGTCTTGAAATGATGCAACAAACATCATATGCACCATATTCTCCCCCTGATTGGTTACAAAACCACAGAAAAACTAGTATGAGAATAAACTAAGTTTATAAAGAGAGATTAGAGAGCTTACCTTTCATACACATCTCCATATGATGAATAATTCATTTGAGATTTCTGAGATCAAAAGCCAGAGATGGAAGGGCCAATTCTTGTCCAACATCAGATCCTCAGACACTTTTATCCAAAGAGATTGCTTGTGGAGCCGGAGAAGTCTTCTCATTTCTGTAAATTGGGATAGCATGTTGAAACATCAAGAGCAAATAAATCAAGTTTGGAAATGGAAGATGCAGTCCTAAGAGTTTAAGATTCTTAGTAATGTCTAGAATCTGTGAATACACCAACTGACCAAAACTTAAGGGCTTGTTGTTAACCAGCATGTAGAGGAACTTGGAACTAATATGGGTCATTGTAGTACTACTTACAGAGGGAATCCAATTCCTACATCAGAGTTTATAAAACACAACCATTGTTGGAGTCAAGTGTTTAGAGTGAAACTCCTCCCAATGATTCTTACTTCCTCCACTCTACATACACTTCAGATTTACGACTTCGAGTGCTATCAAAAGGCAGCATTGAAATCAAGTGAGAATTCATACAATTCTCCTCGAACATAAACCAACAACATGTCATGAGAGTTAGCCACATAATCCATCATGTTACTATAAATTCTCGAAGAACATACAAGACATACAAATCCACATCCACAATAAAAAGCAACATACCAGCAGATTCCAAGATGTCCTCTACTCCTACCAAATCAGAACTTCCTCGAGGCAAAATACTTCTAATCAAGAAAATATCATACCTTGAAACTCTTGTAAGCTTTGGCTCCACCGGGAGTGAGAAACTTCTAATTGAATGGTCTAATAGGAATCTTATCATAGATATTAGGAAACAGATGGACTTTCTTCAAAAAAGTGTTTTCGATTTTCTTCCACTAGAACCTCAAACGGAGGGTAGTCGCACACATGACCTTCCCAAGCATCACGATATGGTTCGTCTTCATCAATTTCTTCAGCATGCACATACTCATGAACATCATCCTACTGTCCATCTTCAGAGATCATAGAAGCCTTTCCTTGTCTGTGCTTAGGATGAAAAGGCTCTCAAGAGTACCCTTCAATAGTGACGATTTCGGGTATGGTACTCGGAGGAGTAGGGTTTGACGGCATGGCTGCTGCGGCGGCACGATGTGCTGCTTCTCGTTGAGTACGAGTGAAAGTCATGGTAGATCTCTATAAGAATTTTAAGAGATAAAAGAGAAGAAACGGAACCGTCAACACACTTAGGGTTTGTGGCACGCAAACCTTGAAACCTTGAATAGCCGTTCCAGCAAAACCCTGTAACACATAAAAGAACTTGGCTTCGATGGCCCATTAATACATAATTTTTTGGCCCACCTAGTTCAGATGTAGCATGTACTCAACCCACGATGAAGCAGATTAACACATAATTTTTGACAACTCTTAAGAAAACATAATGACAATGTATGACACATGGCACACTGAGGCATCTAGCTGAGAATGATGAGTGACCCATGAAATAGTGACCAAAGGTTACAAACACTACAAGTTGACTGAAAACCAAACAAAACTGTAGATAACAAGAATATAAACATAACAATCTATCTTGGAAGAGAATGTGTTGATTGTGTAATCCAAACCACATGATCATTGTTCACAAAGGTCAAGGTTCTATTCAGCAATCATTTCATCTAACTAGCTCTACAAAGGTAGCACTTTCCCTTTTAAGTGGGTAGCTTTCACACTTTGTAACCAAGATTTCCCTGTCACAACACGACACCTGTGTGACACATACAATTCCTGTTTCTTATGAGAAATCAATGTTCCCTACTTTTCCAGGGTTTCATTGTATTTTTTAATTGATTCTCTTGGACACATTCTGGAGATTCGATATTCCCTATTTTTCTAGGGTGTCATTGTATTTTTTATCGAATCTCACAACAACTCTTTCCTAAAACATGAACATGCAAATGACCATGCTCCCGGTACAACCTTAGATTGATGGTCAGAAGTTTTGATGATAGGTGATACGAAAAAGGGAGTGAAAACAATGAGCACTGATCTATGGTCCTTATATACATACAACTTTCTTCTTAGTTAAATAACCTAAATTTCACAAATATAAAGTGCCTTTCTCAAGGTGCAAAAGGTGTTTAGATCTAAAGGTTTAGTAAAGAAATCAGTCAGCTGTTTATCAGTAGTAATATGTTCAATGATAGCAAGTTTCTCCTCAACTAATTCCCTCACAAAATGATGTCTATTGTCCACATGTTTAGTCGTAGAATGTTGAACATGATTCTTTGAAATATTGATAACACTCAAATTATCACAATAAAATAAGAAGGAATCAATATCAATACCATAAGAAGTCAACATTTGCTTCATCAACAAAAGTTGTTTGCAACAGCTTCCTAATACAATGTATTATGCCTTAACTGTCGATAGAGTGACACAATTATGCTTTTTGCTGTGCCAAGAAATCAAGTTGTTTTCCATGAAAAAACATCCATGGGAGGTGCTTTTACAATCATCCTAGCTATCTGTCCAATCTGCATCACAAAAACCAGCTAAGTTAGGGTTAATGTCTTTTGTGTAATAAATCCCAAAATCCAAAGTTCTTTTTACGTATTGAAGTATACGCTTTTACAGAAACCAATTGAGAATCTTTTGGATTTGTTTGATATCTTGCACAAAACCCAACACTTTAACTCAAGTTTTGTCTAATTGCTGTGAGATACTACATACTTCCAATTCATTGCTTTGTACATCCTTTCATTCACTTTGGTTCCTTTCTCATCTCGGGAAAACTTAGTTGTTGTGCTCATTGGTGTCTTAGACTCTTTTGCCGTATACATCTCAAATTTTTTGATGAGACTTCTGGTATATGTAGTTTGGGAAAAAATGCCATCATTGAGTTGTCTGACTTGGAGCCCTAGAAAGTAGTTCGATTCCCCAACTCAGCTCATTTCGAACTCTTTAGTCATAGTCAACACAAACCTATCAACAAGTCCTTTTTTCATTTCCACAAAGATGATATCATCCACGTACACTTGAATTATAAGAAATTTCCTCTAGAAAGTAGAATAAACAAAGTTTTGTCTACACTTCCTCTTGTAAATCATGCCTCAAGTAAGAATGGTGCAAATAACTCATACCAAGCTCTAGGAGCTTATTTGAGCTCGTACAACGCCTTCTTCACATGATAGACATGGTCAGGGAAGTTAGGATCCCAAAATCCTTCAGGCTAAGACACATACACTTCTTCTTGCACGAAGGCACTTTTCAGATCCATCTGATGTAGCTTGAATTTCATAACACAAGCGATTCCCAGCAGTGATCGTATAGATTCAAGGCTTGCAACAGGGGCAAAGGACTCATCAAATTCTACTCCTTCTACTTGTGTTTGTCCCTGGGATACATGCCGAGCCTTGTTTTGAATTACATTCTCATTTTCATCCACTTTGTTCTTAAATATCGACTTGGTTCCAATCATGTTTGCTTCTTTAGGTTTTGGAACTAGAATCCAAACATTAAGACGAGTAAATTGTTCAAGTTCCTCATGAAAAGCACTTGTCCAAAACTCATCTTCTAAAGCTTCTAGAATATTCTTTAGCTCTATCAGAGACACAAAGCACCTAAACTCAACTATTTGAGTGAGCATCACCATCTCTTTAAAGTTTATTTTTTTCTTCATGGTTATTCTATCGTCTTTGTTGTTTCCAATGATGTCTTCAACGAAGTATTCTTTGTCTTTTTGGGGTTTTTGTTATTCTTTGTGTTTTTCTCGGGTTATAGGTTCGAAATGGATAGAAGAATGCGATATGATAGATTTATGAGCTTAAAGATCTTTCTGGAAAAATACCGCGGAGAAGTTGGATCGCGAAGTGAAGCTTCTAGAAAGAGTGACCTAGATTGATCAATCCACACTGCATGGATCAATCCATCCAAGGTATATCGCAAAAGTCTGATTTTAAAATCAGTTACTAAACTTAGGAAAACCGAAGGCTGAACCTGGATACTTGTAAACATAACATAGACTCGTGATTTACAGAGAATTATGTTGTTTTTCTGAGTTTTTGAGCAAGAGAGAACCTTTGTAAGCAGAGAGAGAAGTTTCATCATCTATACTTCAATTTCGGAGAAGAATTCTGATCTCTAATCTTTTATTTATCATCCTATACATTTTGTCTTTGTACAATTCATCTTGTGTTGGTTCGACTGATATGCGTGAGTAGTTTTCTAGTTGGGTTTAGGGTTTCTCACAGGGGATTTCAAGAATTTGTGATTGCTAGGTTGTTAGATGGGAGAAATATCATTTGATCGTCATTTATCTTTGTGCTTAATGCTTATATTGGCTTGATCACCTAGTTCATGAACTTAGGTTGTTTAGTGCACTGAAAGTGTTTGATTAAATGCCTGAAAGAAGGATAAATGAGCAAATTGTCTTAGATCTATGGAAGTTGATGTGTAAGCAATTTGTGAACAAACCAATCCCATTTAGAATGCATGTTTAGGATTCAAAACTCAACGGAAGTTAGTATCTAGGATCTTTAAACATAGGTAGTTAGCGCTGCGTAAGTAGGTTGACTATAACTTTGTGAATTGAGTTCAAGATGGTTCTTAAAAGTTTCCCTGACAACAAACTTTGCAATTCTGATGAAATGATTTCCCTGAGAACACCCAATACCCAACGTTTTTTCTCTAATTTATTTACAACCTTTGTGTTTTTTTTCTTCTTGATTGATTGATTTCGAATTCCCACATCACTCTACATCTCTTCTTTTTCGCTTTACCCCGCGTTTGATCTAATAGTTTTCGTGCAACCTTTGGTCTCTATGGATTCGACTCCAAACCACTACAACGTGCTTAACTGTACGCTTGCAGTGAATTCTTGGGTGAAGACCTGAGCAATCAAGTTTTCTGGTGCCGTTGCCGGGGACCAGTAAGTCGTCTTAGAACTTAGGATAATTGCATGTCTAAGACATTTATTTTACTTTGTTTAATCTCTTATTTTTCTTCTTTGTTTTTGTTCTTTAAGGTGCATGAACCGACCTCACACTAGAAGCGAAGGAGAAGCAAATTTTCTTGAATTCGAGCAAGAACTTGGACGTCTAAAGACGAAAAAGAAGAAGGAGAAGCTACTTGAGTATTCTGGAATCTGAGTTCGAAGACACTATGGGTGACCATATGGAGAACCTTCATATCTGAAACAATCCTCTCTTCCATAGAGCTCTTTCCAGAATCGACCCACCTGCTGGAGGTAACAATAACGTTGGCATTCCACATAACGACCAACAAAATGTTGCTGTTGTGGGGCAACACAACATGAATAGACCTCAACAGAGGGTGACTTTGACGCAATATGACACTCTTGAGGCTTCTATGCGAATCGGGATGGGTTGCCATCCGAAAACCCAATGCACCACTTGGATATGTTTGAAGCAATCTACAACAACATTCAACATAATGGGGGTACCTGCCGAAGCTCTGAAGTGCACACTACAGGAAATGAGGGTACTAATAGCGTCGGAAAAATGCTATTGCATCATTCCATAGCGTTGTTTAAAGCACTCTGATAGCGCACGTCATAATAGGTCTAGCACATAACATAGTGGACTTGAAGAATGCGATGGTTAATAATTTAACAATAGTGTGGGTTAACATGCAATTGTTATTTTGTATAATAGCGTCGTTGTATTGTTATGAATATATTTTAATAATAACTTTCTCTTTTCTTTTCTATAGCATCTTGTATGTACTATAATTTGGTTGTACCAATTGCAATTCATTTTGACTAAATATAGCAATTTCATTTTGTTATTAATTTAATTTAATTTTACCAGAATATTACAAATTCATAAATATAATAAAAATTAAATATGAAATTAATAATTCATTATATTAAACCATAAAATATTTCCCATGTTTACAAAATACTACCAAAACTACACAATCAATCCTTCACAATCATCCCTAACATAAAAACTATCATCATCAAAATCTTCACTATCTAAATTATCAACTTCTTGGATAGGCAATGGTGCACCAACTAAATCCTCCTCTGCTTCCAACTCATGGTAGCCTCTATGTGGTGCTCTCATAACAACATACCAATTTGAAGAAGGATATTCTCTAGAATAGAAAATCTGCTTTGTTTGAGAAGGTAAGATGAATGGATCTTTCAAATAAGCTGCTTGGTTCATATGAAGGTTGACAAGCATGAAACCATTTTCATCCTTCACACCATTCCCTTTGTTCGCCCTATTGCACCTAAACAGTGGTACTTTGAACATGTGATAGTCCATAAGTATAATATCCTTTATCACTCCATAGTATGTCAGTATATTAACCACTTGCCTTCTATCTCTAGCACTTGATCTACACATGCTGAATGCTTCATAAGTTACCCCACTATTTTGTGTCTTCCGCTTAACCTCTATGTGATAAAGCGATATTTCTTGGTCAAAAGGCTAACCACCTTAGCTCCTTAGAATGAGTTTCGGCTGAGTCGAATGAATCTGAAACAATAACCAAATTCTGTTTCAAGCAAACAACGTGAATACTACCTAATTTACTAAAAGAAATCATTAACATTATCTAGCAAACAACCTGAATACTACCTAATTTACTAAAAGAAATCATTAACATTATCTAGCAAACAACCTGGATATTAACTAACCAAATTAGACCATGATCATCATCAAGGAAACAAATTGTGTATCCACTACACCAATGATTTAATCAAAGAAGTCAAGATGAAAACCTTCTTTTTTATCCACTATGCAAACTCATCAGTATGCCTTTTCCACAACAAAGTTTCATTTCTAGCACATCTATCATCATTAGCTTGTAATTCCTCCAAATGCATCCTCATTTCATTATGAACAACAATTATAAAGCTAAAATTACAGTCCCTAATAGCTGAAACTGAAAGTGTAACCTCTTACTTAACATATGGATCCGTACCTGCCATGTTCATTAGCACATATCGATGTGCTATGTCTCTTTCTTTATCTGAAAGTGTAATCTCTTTACCCTTCTGCAGTGGTCTACCTTCAACAACCTCTTTATCATCCTCAATATCTTCATTACGATTAATTGTTTCTTGCATTGGTACTGAATCCTTAAGAAACTCCAAACAAAATCCAATGCATTCTCCAGATAAATAACCCTCAACAATACATGTTTCTGGCCTTGCATGGTTCTTCACATAAGCCTTGAGTGTTTTCATGTACCTAAAACTCAGTTAAGATATATTACCATTAGTCAAACATCAATGCAAAAAATACATATATTTTAGCTAATAAATTCATCGAACCTTTCAAAGGGATACATCCAGCAAAAGTGTACTTGTCCTCCCAATCGTGCCTCTCTTGATAGATGTATTGGAAGGTGGAATATGATATCAAAGAGGGATGGAGGGAAGAACTATTCCAGTTGACACATTATTTCCACAAACTCATTCTCCATTAGTATCAGTTTCTCAGGGTCAATGATACACTGTCACAATTTGTTGAGGTAATTGCATAATCGATTTATGGCAATCCTAGGTCTAGTAGGTAACAACCCTCTCAAGGCAGCTGGGAGCAAGTTCTGTACTAGAACATGATGATTATGCGATTTTAAACTACCTATATTAGGAGGACTAACCGAAACACAATTTGCAATATTACTACAATAACTATCAGGACCTCTAAACTTAGCTAACATTTGGAAAAAAATTGATTTCTCTTGCTTGGATAACCAATAAGGAGCTGCATGTAAGTATGTTTTCTCCCCCCTAATCTCTGTGTGCAACTTTTTTCTGATTCCAATATCTTCTAAGTCTTTTCTTGACTTCAAACCATCTTTTGACTTGGCACTCTGCATCAAGGTAGATAGTATAGCATCATAAACATTCTTTTCTAACGAACAAGCATATCCTAATACATGAAACAATAAAATTTAGACTTAGTAGTTCAAACAATATAACAATATATTGTTCAGTAACTCTGCTTTACCTTCCAGTAAGGAAGGTCAAAAAATATTGATCTCTTCTTCCACCGCCATAGCTTATTTGATTCTTTACACTCTTCTTCTTCACTCATCTCATCCTCTAGCAAGTCAGTTCTTTTTCTTTTACTTGCCTTATCTAGAGATCTTCCAAAATCATTCCTAAACTCTTTAAGTGTCTCATATATTTTAGCACCAGTTTGTATCCTATTGGCATTCCCTTCCTCGACAGTGTTGTCAAACCAACCTTTTTTGTATTTGTAATGATGACCAGGAGGTAGTCTCTTTCTATTGCCCATATATACATACTTCCGACTAAACTTTAGCCACCTGTTTGGTGTATCCTTTCCACAGACATTGCAAGCTTGTTTCGCCTTCACTTTACATCCAGCCAATGTCTCTAACGCTGGATACTCATTGATACTCCAAAACAGCAAGACTCTAAAGGTGAAATTCTCTTTTGCAAAGGAGTCATACACTTGAATACCCTTAGACCACAATTATTTAAGATCATCTATCAATGGTGCCAACTAAACGTCTATGTTATTGCTAGGAGCTGTTGGACCAGGGATCAACAGAGTCATCATGATATTCCCAGCCTTCATACACATGGTCGGAGGGGTGTTATAGTTCACCAACAATACTGGCCATATGTTGTAATTACTGTTCTGCATGGAGAAAGGGTTCATCCCATCTGTAGAGATACCAAGTCTTAGATTCCTTGGTTCACTTGCAAACTCTGTCTATTTAGCATTCACTTGTGTCCAAGATATAGAATCCATAAGGTGTCTCATTGTACCATCTTCAGTGGCATTGGTGAAATGCCAACGCAAATCTTCAACCATTAATTTTAATCTAAACATCCTCCTAAATTTTTCCTTTACTGGAAAATATCTAAGGATCTTTGCTGGAATCCCTACCTTTAACTCATTACTGTGCTTATCTTTTTCCCATCTTGAGACATTGCATCTTCGACAAATTTCCAGCTTTTCATACTCTTTCCTATATAGTATACAATCATTCTTGCAAGCATTAATATTGTCATACCCGAACCCAAATATCTTCAGGAATTTTTATTGCATTTGTAGACTGTAGAAGAACATTATCTTCAGGCAGCATGTCATGAACTAACATCAACAACTGATCAAAATAGCTCTTAGACATACCACTCTTCAACTTGATTTGGTAAAGTCCCATGATTGCTGCAACCTTTGTGTATTTGACACAATCTGAATACAATAGAGTTTTTGCTTCTTCTAGTTTTTTCCTAAACTCAGAATCCTTTATTGTCTCATCAGCATCATTTCTTTCACCATTTTCATTTGTCTGATTTGGAATACCTTCATCCATATAAAATGCTGTCTTTAACAAATCAAACGCCTTAGTTTCAGATTCATGAGCCATAGAGTCTTTTGTAGAATCTCTTTTTTCACCATGAATAGTCCAACAGGAACTCTTGTACTTGTTATCCATACCTCTAATCACTAGATGCTTAACTATTTTATCTAATTCCTGATGGAATATATTGAGGCAATGTGTACAAGGCCATAGCATTTTTTGTAGATTACCCAATCTTCCTGCTGATGAATTCAAAAAATTAGTTGCTGCTTTTGAGTACTCTTTACTAGTCCTGCAAGTTAAGTCGACAAATTAGTTAGCCTATCTTGTTAGAGAAATCCATGACTTTAATCGGAAAATAAATACCTCTTGAACGAAATCCATGACTTATCCATCACATATGAGCTCGAGAGATTTGAGGTGAACAAATGGAGATCGTCGGTTTAGGGTTAATTAGATGCAAAAATGGAATATAGTTGAGAGAAGATAGAGATTTTTTGATTTTGAAAAATGAAATGTTTTGGAAAGTTTTCATCTTCGCGACTTAAATACGCGACTTAAGCAGAACATCTTTTAAACGGTTGAGATCAGAGATGCGCATATCCATCAGTCCACGAATGAATACGTCATCGATCTGGGAGATGAACAAAATAAATAGTTTAGACTATCTTACCATAAAAAAAATTCATTTTAAATGCACAAAAATTTTAAAAATTCTTTAAAAATCAAAAACGTAAAACTAAAAAATAAAATGATATTTTCGTATATTTTTTTTTATAAATGTACGGAATTTAAAACTTAAAAACAAAAAAAACAAAGTGGTATCACTAGAAATGAACATATGTGTTCATATACCCGAAGGCTTAGTCTTAGTCACAAAAAACTATGATTTCAATTTTCACATATATGTTCATATATCATCTATATTCACATACTATATGACTTAGTTCATATATTCTCTTACATATATGAAATGAAATTCGAAATTCTATTTGTCTAATTTTTAGGGATTTGGGGTTTAGGGTTTAGGGTTTAGGGGTTTGGTGTTTAGGGTTTAGGGTTTAGTGGGTTTAGGGATTGGATTTAGTGGGTTTAAGTGTTAGGAGTTTAGTGGATTCATATATTTATTTAAATAAATGTAAATCTTCCTTTATCAAATTTTTAAATTTGACGTAAATCTTCATTTAGCAATTTAATGTAAATATTCCTTTATCATATTTTTAACAATACCGCAGTAAGACAAAGTTTTCTTAAATTATAAACCGAGTTTAAGTTTAGCATCAGGTTTAACTTTGATAAACTAAGTTTAAACATACATTGTGTTACACATTAAAAATCCACACAACAATGATTTAAGTTTCATACAAACAACAATTTATCATTTGGCCAACCACTGATTACCTTATTGCATCTGTAATGCATTCTCAGAGTTTTTCCTCCACATCTCTGCATCACCAACCCTAGAAACTTCAACCCAAACCTTGCTTGCATTCAGACCCAATGGTACAAAGTGGCACACTTCTTTTGGATCCGATGAAACTACTCTCATTTCAGCTACCTTTTAGCCAGAATTATTTTGCAGTCCAGTAGAATAGACTTCTGCCTTGAATCTTTGCTGGAGCTAGTGCTGTTCATGCATGGACTCTGCAACTCAAACAAAAAAAACAAGAAGCAACTTCTAACATCAATCAGACTAGATATACATCATTAATTTTATTTTACAAAAGAGAGAAGATACCACTGCATTTTTGTCAGTTGGCTTTGAAGGTGTTACATTAGGTGAATGATTAAGGAGTTCAATCTTCAAAAGTGGCCATGCGATTTTCTCATGAATTGCATCTCCAATGTAAATCATTATAGGAGTTGGCTTCCACAGAAAAGTTTTTTCCTTACACACCTTGTCAACTTTAATACTAATAGCATTTGGACCTAAAGGGATATTGTTAACCCTTTTCTTTTAATCAGTTGAGCAAATGATACCTTTACCGATAACCTCATCGTCTCCTTTAGTATAATCAAAGATTTTGCATCTTTGAGTGACAGCAAAACTTGTTTCCTACAATGTAAAAAGAAAATAATTATATATTTTAAAAGAGAAAAAAGTAGATAGAAAATAACGTACATCTGGATATTCTTAACAACTACTTGTTTCCCTGTCCAAAATCAATTTCTCCACTGGCCATGCAATTTTGCATCTCACAGCTAGCCCAATAGATGACACTGCTTCTGATAGAGGTCTCCAGAGAGCAGCTTCATGTGTGCTTACAAACTTCACGATAATGGCAACTGCAGTAGGACCAATTGGTATACGACCAACTTTGTACAACGGATCGGCAGAGCAAAATTCTCCTTCTCCAATCAGAACATCTCCTGAATCAATCAAATCCAGGATTTGTACTCTCCTACCTTCTTTCAATTCACAACTATCCTCGAATGTTTCAGTATCACCATGGCTTGTCTGAAACAAGGAAGATGAATTCATAAACTTTAATATGATTGTGATATGAAAATGTAGTTACCTTCTTTCCAGCTAATCCGTGGACAATTCCCTTCAAATTTTCAATCTCACTTTACAAATCAGCAATCTTTGAGTCTCTAGATTGTAGAAATGCTAGCTTAGTAGAAGTAATCCCTCTACCAAACCCTCTCACTCGACCAGATTTGTCTTTTCCTAGATCCTTGCTCACAACATCTTCCTTTAAGTTATCACATGATGTAGAGTCCATCTGACTATCAAGTTATTGTATTTGTTCCTGAGACAAATATTTATACACAAGATATAACATTGATCATTTATGTAAAAATATATAAAGAAGTTTCAAAATACATACAACAATTTGAATAAATTGCCTCACAGCTCTACCATCAGCATGCATGTGTCCTGCAATCCAAATCTTACTCTTAGTAATCTTCCTTGGATTTGTACTCTTTTTTTTTCTATATAGAAAAACAGACTACAATGTTGAATAACCTTTTACATATCATAAGCTTTTACATAGGGTTGAGTTGATTACTCTTTTTACCATTTCATAAGCTAATATAAGCATCTCTTTGCGGCTGGTGGTTTGAGGAATCTGATTTCTTCTCATCTTTCTATACTTGTTACTTATTTCCTACAATAAACATAAGAGTATTGATGTACATACAATTTCATGCATATTTTAGTGTGTTTTAGCTTA
>OVAN01010829.1:0-15127 GCA_900406275.1 Anastatica hierochuntica
TTTTCATTTGAGTTATTTACTTTCTTGCTTTACTTTTGTTTATGATATCTTTAGAAAACCCAAAAAAAAACCCAACCTTCTTTGATTGCTTAGCTTAGACTTGAGTGTGTATTCCCATAGTTAAGTTGTAACTAGCTAAGGTTTGCTCCTTGNTGTGGATTGTGTGATTGTTAGGAAACGGACTTTTATAAATTTAAAGCTTCGTTGCCTTTTGTTTCCTTTAAATAACCGCGCAACACCTATCAATTTATTGTTTGCAACAAAGCGCGAGCGTGAGTGAATGCAATTGATAAGGAAATGGCCTCTTGCCATGAGAGTGGATTATGCTAGTATTGGATTTGGTCTAGGAATTGTGCTCAATAGCTTGATCTAAAACCCTTATCACCATCTATCTAAGTGGATCAATTATGACATTTATGGGTCCATCATCTTAACTTTTAGTTTACTTCAAGTTAACATCTTTTACGGTTTATGTTTACTTTCTTGCTTGCTTTTAATTCTAGAACCTTAAGAAAACAAAAACAAAACCCAACCTCCCTTATTTGCTTAGATTAAGTTTAAATGTGTATTCCCAAAGCTTAGGTCCATCTAGTCTAAGTTTGCTCCATGTGGTTCGACCCCTAAGTACTATGATGACATATCCGTGTACTTGCGGATTGCGTTATTGATAGGAAACGGGCTTATATAAATTTTAAAGCTTGCCTCCAACAACAACGACAGATCAAAAAACGAAATAACAGATGATGAAATAAAAGTAATAGATAGAATCAAAAAACAAAGTTGAGGAATCAAGATCTTATTCTGAATCTACGTTTGAGAGTTACAACAAGTGATAAGTCGTGGCTGCGAGAGCTATCGGCGAGTAACCTAGTTCTAACAGCATAAGACTTGTAAACCTAGTTGAAACGTTGCTCGCTAACAAAAACAAAAATAAACCTAATTGCTCTAAGTGTGAGTTGTGAAGAAATTTCTGTGTGTCTTCCTTCGCCTTAGCCTCTCTTATATATGCCTTCGTAGGTCTGCCCCGTTTCCTTTTCTGCCCTAGATTCGAGTATATCCTTCCGCGGGAATATTACTTTTTCGAGAATATTCTTTATCATCTCGATTTTCTATTTCTAAACTTGTATTTATCACGTTTTCCATTTATCTTTCACGGAACTCGGATAAATCGTTGACGTAGTTTGGCCCATTCTCGTCCGAATCGGAAGTGGACTTTTATCGCGTTTTGGGCCTTCCTAGGCCGTTTTGCGACTAAGTGACTTTTACGATTTCTTTCAGAGAAATCATTCTTTGTACGATTACGCAGTGATGGTTTGGCGAAATGATAAGACCAATCGTATAGTTAAGATAATATCGGTGTTTAAGTTAACCGTTAACATTTTATACGATCGATACAAAGTTTTTACGAAAATAACAAGTCTTTACGATTATTATCGCGAAACTTTAACGAAAACTCCAATCGAGACGAATTAAGAGACAATCAAACTGAGATTTGAAGGAGAAGATGATCGAGAGGACGTGGTCTAGTCAACCGTGGGCGACTAGACTTTGTAAAGGGTCTAGTCGCCCATGGGGGAGTAGAATTTGGCACGAGTCTAGTCGCCCAAGAGAAACTAGACATGATCCTTGTCTAGTCGCCCATCGACGACAAGCCTTGCTCGCGTCTTCAAAACAATATGATTATCTGATGCTTATGGTGATTTCTTATCGCCCCAAAAATCGTATCTCGAGATCTTTCGGGAGTTATTCGGAAGTCTTAGGCGTTGATTTCGATATTACCTTTTTTGACCCCAACAATTAGCCCCCACAGCTCGCAAGTTTCGATTTCGACTCTTGGGGGCGACTCTTGATCGAAATATACGGCCGAGATGATTGCGAAGATGAATTTTATTGATTATTTTATTGCGTAGAAATCCTTATAAATATTGGACTCCCTCTCTTATTCCTCATTCATTCCTCACTTCTTCAAACTTTTGATTTTAGAGCTTTGTCGAGCTAACATGACTTCCTCTTGTGATGGACAAAAAGAAAATGGCGTTGAGATGGGCACTGCCCCTCCGTGGAACTTTTTGAGTTCCCCGAGTCGTGAAGATATCCCGACACACATGGCCGAATACCTTGCTTTCCTGGAGGATCTGCCTCGTCGAGACATCGAGGTGGGGGACATTGCTAGTTAGTTCTCGAAGGGCTCTCCGATCCTAGCCGCAACGTTAGTTCCCACATTCGTACCGCCACCTACTTCTCCGATCGTTCCAGAAATGGGACGATCCAGCCGACGGGTTCTTCAAGACTCTTGTTCCTGTTGGTGAATCAGAGTAGGGCCTGAATCGATGCCTCCTCCACTAGCCAGGAGAGAGATCGTCTTGGGCCTACGTGCTTCCGGCGCCACTCCCGCCGTTGTGTTGGAGTGGCGTAAGAGGGCTTGTGCCGACATGGAGGCAGCTAAGAAGAAGATGTGCGTCAGAGGGGTCGAGGTTGGACCTTCCCCCCTAGGAGCTTCTGGCCTGGGTGCGAGGTCGCAACATCGTTCCAAGGTTCGTTTCGCGGCTCTTTTCTCGTTGTGTTAGATTTCTCTTTTTTTTCTGACTCTCTCTTTCGCGCAGTTCATATCTTTGATCGATGGGATGCTTAATGGTTATGGGTCGGAGGTCTAGCGTCTTAAGAAAGAGCTTGCTGAATCAAAAGACAAGTCATTGCTGTTTGAGAGGAAGTTGGAGGTTATTGAGGATGCTTATTCCCTTGAGTTATCTCAGTTGGAAACTCATATTGGCGAGCTCGAGAGAGATCTCGGAAAGACGGTGAGCTTGTTGCTTAAGTAGAAGATGGATAGGAAGGCTAAAGCCTCATAGTTGCGTCGCCTGCGGCGTCGAATGCAACGCGAGGAAAGGTCATTGAGTCGTGGGATTTCGGAGACCGTGGCTGAGTCGAGGGCTGCTCTGTGTGCTGATTCTCAGACTCGTTTTGCCAAGATTGGGAGTTCTCTCGATTCATTGATGGATGTTCACAACAGGGATCTCGCCCTGGCGGTTATTGAAAGAGCAACGAGTGAGATTCATATGTGTCTTGATGGAAAGTCGAAGAGGCCAAGTTGTCTGCTCGCAAAGCCGAGCTGGAGGCCGCTAAGGGGGACTTCGGTTCTATCTTTGCCGCTCTGAAATCTGATTGTGCCCTTCCGCTGTTTTCCGATAACCCTGAGAGGTAAGGTCCCACGGACATCGAGCTTCGTGATGCCGTGGAGTGAGGATGAGATGACGTGGCTCCAGGTTTTGGTGATGTAGCGGGTGAGGACATGGTCCTACCCATGGATGATGAGTGAGGTTGTAGTCCCATTCAGGGCGTTTGTCTTTGTTATGGTTTGTTCTGGTCAGATATGGCCATTTTTTTTAATGTTTCGAGACAAGTTGTATGAGGCTACGACCCCCCGCCGCTTTGCGGTTTCGCATTTAATAAACGGTGTTTTTATTTCGATGAGTAGTGCTGCATACGTGGAAAACAGATTATGAGTTGTCGTCTCATATCCATTCTTTAAAGGATCTCTATATTCGTTGTTTGTTTCGGGTATTAGTTTTCGAGAGAATTAGTCTTTCTGATTCTTGTAAACATGTGAATATAGACGAAGAGACAAGTTTTGAGATCTCGTATTGGTTAGATACTATGTCTTGAGAGGTTTGAGACTAGTTTGCAAGGTTTAGGGCAAGACCTAGGTTTACTCTCGGTTTTAAGGTGTGTGGTGACTAATTCCAGCTTACGTTTCCCGTTTGCGATTTTGACCTGGTTCTGTCTCGATATTGAAGTCTGCAATAGGTTTTCGCTTATATGACTTACATTAATCGGGAACCGAGCATCTCTACAAAGACAATTTTGAAGTCGTCTGGAAGTGCTGAACAAAATTTCGAATTTCTTTTATAGCGTGCTATTATCCTAGTCGGATTTATGAGAGCTATCTTTATGAGATAGGTTAGTTTGTTTAGGATGACTGAAATTGTCTTTCGACGAGTTGCCTTCGTACCTCTTTCGGGGATCAAGCCGTCTCGTAGTTCTATTTATCGTTACGTTGTTGTTTTGTGATAGTATTTTTTGAGATGCATTACGTTCATGGTTCTTGGAATTTTGACGTTATGCATTGTGGCAATTTCATACTCTCCTGGTTGAACTACTTTTATGACCTTGTAAGGTCCCTCCCAATTTTCTCTGAGTTTCCCCGCTTTTCGTTCTGCAATATTTTGGAAAACTTTGCGTAGAGCTAGATCTCCTTCCTTGAACCTGCGGCTGCGTACGTTTGAGTTGTAGTTGATGTATCAGTATTTTAGTAGTTTTCACTACGGTTTTCACACATGATTTATGGTTCTTAGTATGTATTCGGATCCCTTTTTGCGTGGATTTGTGTTCTTTGTTGATTTTACAGGAATCGAGCATGGATGTGCGACAAGAATAAATTTTGGATGGATTTCAAGAATCGAAGGAAGTGTTCGTGAAAAGTTGGAAAAATACCCAGAAAGTTGAACAAGGATCGACCGATCCATGCCTATGGATCGATCGATCCCTCTCCCGTTTTGCGGACCGATTTTCCGAAGAACCAGATCGAACTTATTTCGAACCGGATTAGTATCAAAAGACCTAAGTTCATGTTTTACCTTTCATTATACACTTTTTCTGAGTTTTTGAGACCAATAGAGAGATTTGTAACCTAGGGAGAAGAAGCCTCTTCGTACTTCGATTCGAGAAGTTTTCGGAACCCTTTTAGACTTGTTTTTGTTAAATACAATCATGTCTCTCTTGAATTGATCTGTGTTTTTACAATTATCATGAGTTAGTATTATGATCGTTGGGTTTAGGGTTCTCACATAGGGATTCATGAATTGTTGATGTAGAATCACGTGATTAGGGATTTAATCTAATGGATCTTCATCTATGATCGTTCGTAATGCATGAAATTAAATTGATTACTTAGCTTCTGAACTTAGGTAATTTAACGCCTGGAAATTGTTTGTTTAAATGCCTGAAAGAATCTTAGATGTGCAATTCTTCTTAAGCCAATGGAAATTGATGTTTAAGTGAATTGTGAACATATCAAACCTGTTAGTAATGCATGATTAGAAATCGAGGATCAACAAAAGTTAGTCTCGAGATTTCCAATACATAGGGAGCTGATACTACGGAAGTAGATCAGTTCTACATTAGAGTTTGAGTTCAAGACGGTTTATAACTTGTTCCCTAGTCTAAAATTTGAATCAACAATGAATCGTTTCCCTGAGAATGCCCGATACCCAATACTTCTTTGATTGATTTTAAAACCCTTTTGTTGCTGCTTGCTTTCTTTGCTTTCATAATTTCGTTTATTTTCATCATCTCAAAAGACACCTTTTTAGCTTTAGCCCGCTGTTTGATTCTACATTCTTCGTGCTACCTTTGGTCTCTATGGATTCGATCCCGAACCACTACAACGTACATCTGTGCGCTTGTCGGGGATCAATAGGGAGTCTTAGAACTTAGGATCATTGCGTGCCTGAGGCATTTTTCTTTATTTTGTTTAATCTCTTCTTTTTATTCTTTGTTTTTGTGCTTTCAGGTGCATGAACATGCCTCATACTAGAAGCATAGGGATCGCGAATTTTCTCGAATTAGAACCTGATCCTTCGCATCTAGAGAGACAAAAGAAGAAAGAGAAGTTGCTGAGGTTAATAAAGAATTTGAGTTTGCTCAATTCATGGGTGCTCGTTGATGAGGTCGAGATCGTATAGTAGCATTAGACTGTTCACGTCTTCTCGTTTGGGGAGTAGTCTCCTGCTTATCTCGGGGAATTCGACTTCCGCTGGGATGATGGATTATGTCCCGTATATTAGGGCGAAGGGAGTTTCTCCCGTTCCTCTTCAAGAAAGCTACTACGGGAGCTATTCACAAGAATCATCACCTAGAAAAAGTTTAGGAGAACGGACTCCTACTACACTAACACCACCCACTACTCCAAAGACGCCTACCAATTCTAAGGTAGAAGACATGCATTCCTTGCTAAAAGAACTTGTGAATGGAAATGCGGAAATAAGGAGAGACTTAAACGATAAATTTGAAACATTAGACCAAAAGATTGATGAGAATCACATGGTAATGAAGGAGAAGTATGAATCACTTGCTTCGTATGTTAAGGAATTGGACCATAGGATCACGGAACAAGCCTCCAAACTAGAGTTCCAAAAGGGAAAACTTCCCGGGAAGTGCGAGATAAACCCGAAAGAGCAATGTAACGCTGTTACTTTGAGAAGTGGAAGGAAATTTCCTCCAAGAGCTCAAGAAAGTGAGCCTAAGAAGAATGAGAAAATTGAGTATGATCCAACCTCTTTGGAACAAAAGGACCAAGATGAGAAAGGGGAGACCAAAAAGGAGGAGGTTTCTAAGGAGTTTCCAAAAGCTCAAGAGTATCTTAGCTTAAGGAAACCTCCCCCATGCAAAAAGAGAAACAGGAATCAAATGGGAGGTCTCATGGATGCAATACCGTTTATGGAATGGTGTGAAGATCAACCGGTAGCAAATAAGGTTTTGAAGGATATAGTCCCTAAAAGGAAAAGGATTGATACTATGATGATGATGATGGAAAAAGAGGGTTAGCTTCCATTGACCAGATGGGTCGATGGCTGGCAACCTCAACCTTAAAAATCCCCTTTTTCATTCTATAAATACCCTTTGACCTATTTGAGAGAGAGTATCCATTTTTCTAAGACAAGAACACATTCTTTGAAACTTGTATTTCCTCTTGATCTTGAAGATCAAGAGTTTCTCTTTTAAATTTGGATTTTGGATCATCTTCTATCTTATTCTATGAAATCTATCTTTCTATCTTCATCTCTTTTCTTTCTCTCTTCTATGTTGTGTGAGTAGTTCTCTTTGATGGAACCATAGATGTCTAGATCTACTTAGATTAGGTTATGATATGGTGCTAGGGATAGCTAATACTAAGTTTCCTAAGGATTTGGAGTGCTTAATGCTAGGTTTTAGAGTAGCTAACTAAGATCTAGGCTAGTATACATTTTATCGCCCGAGAGGTGTTCGATGAAATGTGTAGGAGAAACAAATACTTGCTACTTCAATCTAGCCAATGAGAGTTGTTTGCTAGATTGATTAGTGGCTATATGGGTTTTTTCTTAATGATCCCTAATCAATTTTTTGTTTGCAACAAAGCGAGAGCGTGAGTGAATGCAATTGATAAGGAAATGGCCTCTTGCAATGAGAGTGGATTAGGCTAGTATTGCCTTTGGTCTAGGAATTGTGCTCAATAGCTTGATCTAAAACCCTTATCACCATCTATCTAAGTGGATCAATTATGACATTTATAGGTCCATCATCTTAACTTTTAGTCTACTTCAAGTTAGCATCTTTTACGGTTTATGTTTACTTTCTTGCTTGCTTTTAATTCTAGAAGCTTAAGAAAACCAAAACAAAACCCAACCTCCCTTATTTGCTTATATTAAATTTAAATGTGTATTCCCAAAGCTTAGGTCCATCTATTCTAAGTTTGCTCCATGTGGTTCGACCCCTAAGTACTATAATTACATATCCGTGCACTTGCAGATTGTGTTTTTGATACGAAACGGGCTTATATAAATTTTAAAGCTTGCCTCCAACAACAACGAGAGATCAAAAAACGAAATAGCAGACGATGAAATAAAAGTAATAGAGAGAATCGAAAAAGAAAATTAAGCAATCAAGATCTTATTCTGAATCTGCGTTTGAGCATTACAACAGGTGATAAGTCGTGGCTGCGAGAACTATCGGCGAGTATCCTAGTTCTAACAGCATAAGACTTCTAAACCTAGTTGAGACGTTGCTCGCTAACAAAAACGAAAATAAACCTAATTGCTCTAAGTGTGAGTTGTGAAGTAATTTCTGTGTGTCTTCCTTCGCCTTAGCCTCTCTTATATATGACTTCGTAGGTCTGCCCCGTTTCCTTTTCTGCCCTAGATTCGAGTATATCCTTCCGCGGGAATATTCCTTTTTCGAGAATATTCTTTATCATCTCGATTTTCTTTTTCTAAACTTGAATTTATCACGTTTTCCATTTATTTTTCACGGAACTCGGATAAATCGTTGACGTAGTTTGGTCCATACTCGTCCGTAATCGTAAGTGGACTTTTATCGCGTTTTGGGCCTTCCTAGGCCGTTTTGCGACTAAGTGACTTTTACGATTTCATTTAGAGAAATCGTTCTTTGTACGATTACGCAATGATGGTTTGGCAAAATGATAAGACCAATCGTATAGTTAAGATAATATCGGTGTTTGAGTTAACCGTTATCGTTTTATATGATGGATACAAAGTTTTTACAAAAATAACAAGTCTTTACAATTACTATCGCGAAACTTTAACAAAGACTCCAATCGAGACGAATTAAGAGACAATCAAACCGAGATTTGAAGGAGAAGATGATCGAGAGGACGTGGTCTAGTCAACCGTGGACGACTAGACTTTGTAAAGGGTCTAGTCGCCCATGGGCGAGTAGAATTTGGCACGAGTCTAGTCGCCCATGAGCAACTAGACATGATTCGTGTCTAGTCGCCCATGGGCGACTAGACATGATCCCTGTCTAGTCGCCCATCGGCGACAAGACCTTGCTCGTGTCTTCGAAACGATATGATTATCTGATGCTTACGGTGATTTCTTATCGCCCCAAAACTCGTATCCCGAGATCTTTCGGGCGTTATTCGGAAGTCTTAGGCGTTGATTTCGATGTTACCTTTTTTGACCCCAACAATTAGCCTCCACAGCTCGCAAGTTTTGATTTCAACTCTTGGGGGCGACTATTGATCGGAATATACGACCGAGATGATTGCAAGGACGAATTTTATTGATTATTTTATTGCGTAGAAATCCTTATAAATATTGGACTCCCTCTCTTATTCCTCATTCATTTCTCACTTCTTCAAACTTTTGATTTTAGAGCTTTGCCGAGCTAACATGACTTCCTCTTGTGATGGACAGAAAGAAAATGGCGTTAAGATGGGCACTGCCCCTCCGTGGAACTTTTTGAGTTCCCCGAATCGTGAAGATATCCGGACACACATGGCCGAATACCTTGCTTTCCAAGAGGATCTGTCTCGTCGAGACATCGAGGCGGGGAACATTGCTAGTTAGTTCTCGAAGGGCTCTCCGATCCTAGCCGCAACGTTAGTTCCCACATTCGTGCCGCCACCTACTTCTCCAATCGTTCCAGAAAATGGGACGATGCACCCGACGGGTTCTTTGAGACTCTTGTTCCTGTTGGTGAATCAGAGCAGGGCTCGAATCGATGCCTCCTCCACTGGCCGGGAGAGAGATCGTCTTGGGCCTACGTGCTTCCGGCGCCACTCCCGCCGTTGCGTTGGAGTGGCGTAAGAGGGCCTTTGCCAACATGGAGGCAGCTAGGAAGAAGATGTGCGTAAGAGGGGTTGAGGTTGGACCTTCGCCCCTAGCAGCTTCTGGCTTGGGTGCGAGGTCGCAACATCGTGCCAAGGTTCGTTTCGCGACTCTTTTCTCGTTGTGTTAGATTTCTTTTTTTTGACTCTCTCTTTCGCGCAGTTCATATCTTTGATCGATGGGATGCTTAATGACTGTGGGTCGGAGGTCTAGCGTCTTAAGAAAGAGCTTGCTGAATCAAAAGACAAGTCATTGCAGTTTGAGAGGAATTTGGAGGTTATTGAGGATGCTTATTCCCTTGAGTTATCTCCATTGGAAACTCATATTGGCGAGCTCGAGAGAGATCTTGGGAAGACGGCGAGCTCGTTGCTTAAGGAGAAGATGGATAGGAAGGCTAAAGCCTAAGAGTTGTGTCGCCTGCGGTGTCGATTGCAACGCGAGGAAAGCTCATTGAGTCGTGGGATTTCGGAGGTCGTGGCTGAGTCGAGGGCTGCTCTGTGTGCCGATTCTCGGACTCGTTTTGCCAAGATTGGGAGTTCTCTCGATTCATTGATGGATGTTCACAACAGGGATCTCGCCCGGGCGGTTATCGAAAGAGCAATGAGTGAGATTCAGATGTGTCTTGATGGAAAGTCGAAGAGGCCAAGTTGTCTGCTCGTAAAGCCGAGCTGGAGGCCGCTAATTAGGGGGACTTCGGTTCTATCTTTGCCGCTCTGAAATATGATTGTGCCCTTCCGCTATTTTCCGATAACCCTGAGAGGCAGGGTCCCGCGAACATCGAGCTTCGTGATGCCGTGGAGTGAGGATGAGATGACGTGGCTCCGAGTTCTGGTGATGTAGCGGGTGAGGATGCGGTCCTACCCGTGGATTATGAGTGAGGTTGTAGTCCCATTCAGGGCGTTTGTCTTTGTTATGGTTTGTTCTGGTAAGATATGGCCATTTTTTTAATGTTTCGAGACTAGCTGTATGTGGCTACGACCCCCCGCCGCTTTGCGTTTTCGTATTTAATAAACGGTGTTTTTATTTCGATGAGTAGTGTTGCATACGTGGAAAAGAAAATTATGAGTTGTCGTCTCATATCCATTCCTTAAAGGATCTCTATATTCGTTGTTTATTTCGAGTATTAGTTTTCGAGATAATTAGTCTTTCTGATTCTTGTAAACATGCGAATATAGACGAAGAGACAAGTTTTGAGATCTCGTATCAGTTAGATACTATGTCTTGAGAGGTTTAAGACTAGTTTGCTGGGTATAGGGCAAGACCTAGGTTTACTCTCGGTTTTAAGGTGTGTGGTGACTAATTTCGGCTTACGTTTCCCGTTTGCGATTTTGACCTGGTTCCGTCTCGATATTGAAGTCTGCAATAGGTTCTCGGCTTATATGACTTGCATCAATCGGGAACCGAGCATCTCTACAAAGACAATTTTGAAGTCGTCTGGAAGTGCTGAACAAAATTTCGAATTTCTTTTATAGCGTGCTATTATCCTAGTCAGATTTAAGAGAGCTATCTTTATGAGATAGGTTAGTCTGTTTAGGACGTTGAGTGTTTGTTGTGATCAACAACAAACTTATCAGTAGATATTACCTTTTGTAAGTCTTCGCAAAGGATACGTGTTTAAGGATGTGTTTAGTGTGTATGACTGTTTGGTCTTCCTGGATAGTGTTTTTATCAAGGAAGGTGTGTTTTCGGAAAACGGTTCTTCAACGTTTGCGACGTCTCGCGATGCTGAAGATTTGTTTTTCTTTCGTATGTCGTATTTCGCGCTTGAATCATTTACGGGCTTGAAACGTTTGTTGGGTTGTTTTTGGCGAGCATAGGCTGTTAGGCGTTTTAAAAATGTCGAGTTTGAGAACGCGAATATTTTGAATTATGGGAGTATACGAGTATATGTATACGTACCTTCTCCCCATTTTTTAGAGAGGGGGACGACTGAAATCGTCTTTCGACGAGTTGCCTACGTACCTCTTTCGGGGATCAAGCTGTCTCGTAGTTCAATTTATCATTACGTTGTTGTTTTGTGATAGTATTTTTTGAGGTGCATTCCGTTCCAGGTTCTCGGAATTTTGACGTTCTGCATCGTGGCAATTTCATACTCTCCTGGTTGAACTACTTTTATGACCTTGTATGGTCCCTCCCAATTTGCTCTGAGTTTCCCCGCTTTTCGTTCTGCAGTATTTTGGAAAACTTTGCGTAAAGCTAGATCTCCTTCCTTGAACCTGCGGCTGCGTACGTTTGAGTTGTAGTTGATGTATCAGTATTTTAGTAGTTTTTACTACGGTTTTCACACATGATTTATGTTTTTTAGTATGTATTCGGATCGTTTTTGCGTGGATTTGTGTTCTTTGTTGTTTTACAGGAATCGAGCTTGGACGTGCGACAAGAATAAATTTTGGATGGATCTCAAGAATCGAAGGAAGTGTTCGTGAAAAGCTGGAAAAATACCCAGAAAGTTGAACAAGGATCGACCGATCCATGCCTATGGATCGATCGATCCCTGTCCCGTTTTGCAGACCGATTTTACGAAGACCAGATCGAACTTATTTCGAACCGGATTACTATCAAAAGACCTAAGCTCATGTTTTACCTTTCATTATGCACCTTTTCTGAGTTTTTGAGACCAATAGAGAGATTTGTAACCTAGGGAGAAGAAGCCTCTTCGTACTTCGATTCGAGAAGTTTTCGGAACCCTTTTAGTCTTGTTTTTGTTAAATACAATCAAGTCTCTCTTGAATTTGATCTATGTTTTTACAATTATCATGAGTGAGTATTATGATCGTTGGGTTTAGGGTTCTCACATAGGGATTCATGAATTGTTGATGTAGAATCACGTGATTAGGGATTTAATCTAATGGATCTTAATATATGATTGTTCGTAATGCATGAAATTAAATTGATTACTTAGTTTCTGAACTTAGCTAATTTAACGCCCGGAAAGTGTTTGTTTAAATGCTTGAAAGAATCTTAGGTGAGCAATTCTTCTTAAGCCAATGGAAATTGATGTTTAAGTGAATTGTGAACATATCAAACCTGTTAGTAATGCATGATTAGAAATTGAGGGTCAACGAAAGTTAGTCTCGAGATTTCTAATACAAAGGGAGTTGATACTACGGAAGTAGATCAGTTCTACATTAGAGTTTGAGTTCAAGACGGTTTATAACTTGTTCCCTAGTCTAAAATTTGAATCAACAATGAATCGTTTCCCTGAGAATGCCCGATACCCAACACTTCTTTGATTGATTTTAAAACCCTTTCATTGCTGCTTGCTTTCTTTGCTTTCATAAATTCGTTTATTTTCATCATCTCAAAAGACACCTTTTTAGCTTTAGCCCGCTGTTTGATTCTACATTCTTTGTGCTACCTTTGGTCTCTTTGGATTCGATCCCGAACCACTACAACGTACATCTGTGCGCTTGTCGGGGACCAATAGGGAGTCTTAGAACTTAGGATCATTGCGTGCCTAAGACATTTTTCTTTATTTTGTTTAATCTCTTCTTTTTCTTCTTTGTTTTTGTGCTTTTAGGTGCATGAACATGCCTCATACTAGAAGCAAAGGGATCGCGAATCTTCTCGAATTCGAACCTGATCCTTCGCGTCTAGAGAGACAAAAGAAGAAAGAGAAGTTGCTGAGGTTAATAAAGAATTTGAGTTTGCTCAATTCATGGTTGACAATTTGGGAGATCCTATTCAAGTTTATCATAATCCTCTCTTTCCTGGAGCTCTTCCAGGAATTGATCCACCTAATGGAGGTGGTGCTAATGCTAGTGCTCAGCAAGCTGGCCAGCAGAATGTTGTAGTTGAGGGGCAACAAGGCGCAAATTAACCTCAACAGAGGATGACTCTGGCGCAATATGACACTCCGGAGGCCTTCTATGCGAATCGTGCTGGGATTCGTCCGCCTCCCATTGAGATAAGTTACTTTGAGATTAAGACAAGTCTCATTAACTTGGTACAACAGAATAAGTTTCATGGGTTGCCATCACAGAACCCGATGCACCATCTGGATAAGTTTAAAGCCATCTACAATACTATCAGCACAACGGAGTGCCTGTTGAAGCTCTGAAATGCAGGTTATTCACGTTCTCTCTGAATGACAAGGCTACAAGATGGTACAATAGCCTAGAGCTTGATTCTCTGAGGACATGGGACGAGATCAAGCTGCTTTCCTTGGGCATTTCTTCACTAAATCAAGGTCTATATCTCTGCGGAATAAGATTGCAGGATTTCACCAATTGGGTGCTACGAGCATTCATGCAGCTTGGGAAAGAATTAGAGAATACCTCAATGATTGTCCTTATCATAGGTTCCCAGATTGGAATCTCCTTAACATTTTTTACAATGGGGTTGAGGAGAAGTATCAGAATACTGTGGACACATCTAGAAATAGTGATTTCAGTACCAAGACTGTGGAGGAAGCTTATCAGTTGGTGAATAACATGGCGAATAGTCAAGCCAATCGCAGATCAGACTATGATCAAGGCAGAGGAGTTGTGTCATCAGATGCAAAGAAAATTGATGATCTGCAGTCAATGGTCGATGAGCTAATGAGGAGAGATCAGCAGGGAATGAACTTTGTTGGAGATCAGAACGATACACCTATTCTTCAAGAGCAGAAGATGGCACAGATGTATCAAGAATTCATGTCTGAGGAGCTGAATGGTGGACAAGCAGATGTGAATTAAATTGGAGGTCAAGGAAACTTTGGTAACAAATATTTCAACCAACAAAACCAGTTCCAAAACAAGCCATACAATAAGAATCAGAGTGTCTTCAACTCTGGATTTCAGAACAAGAATCGGAACAATGGTTTCGGGAACAGTGGCTATCAGCAGAAGCAGTTTGGCTCAAGAGGATTCAAGAAAAACTATCAATGAGGGTATCAGAATCAGAATAAGAGACAGTCTTATGTGTCTTCTGAAGATAGTGATCAAACTAAGTCTGCAGCGGAGATCAATAAGAAGATCGATAGCATGTACAATGACCTCAAAGGGAAGTTTGAGGTTATGAGTGTTCGAATGAAGATGCTAGAAACGAAGGTTGCTCAGACTTCTGTAAGCAACAGAGCTCCCCCAGGTGTCATTCCAGCCAAACCGGAGAAGAATTCGAAGAAGTACTACAATGTTATCACAGTTCGAAGCGGAAAAACGACTTATTGTCGGTCTCGACACCGATCGATCGATCCCAGGAAGTGGAACGATCGATACATGTATCAAAAACCCATAGAAAATTGCGAAATTTGGCGATTGATTGATCATTTTACGCGATTGATCGATCAGGAAAAAAAGACAAGGATCGATCGATCCCTGTCCTTGGATCGATCGATCCCTGTCCTTGGATCGATCGATCCCTGTCCTTGGACCGATCGATCCCTGTCCTGACGGGAGGGTATCAGATTTTTGTGATGAATCGAAGGCACAGGAGGTTAAGGATGAGTATGTACCAGCCCCGCTGATGTACATACAATTTCATGCATATTTTAGTGTGTTTTAGCTTAGTCTTCATTCATATTTAGGTTGTAAATAAGCATATAAGCTTTAGAATGCATCATTTAGAGTCTAGAGTCTAGCTTAGGTTCATATTGCATTTTGCATCCATCTTTCTTGCATTTGTATGTGCTCTTTTGGATGAACTTTGGGAGGCTCTAATGATGTCTTCAAGGTGAGATTGGAGATTAAAATCATGGAGACAAGAGGCCAGAAGCATAGGGAAGAGATGAGGATCAAAGGAGATGTCAAAATGGAGCAAAA
>OVAN01010831.1:0-15305 GCA_900406275.1 Anastatica hierochuntica
TTAGCTCCAGCTCAGTCTCAGTCTCTTGAGCATCCTGTATTGCATCACTTGTCCTCTTCCTCTCCTCTTGCCGTCGATGCTGCTGGATCCTCTGGCGGCGGGTCTCACTTGCTCGATGACCCTGTGAATCTTCCCTTTTTCCCAACAAACCCCAGATCGAGTGACATGGAGGAAAACCTTGTCGCCGCTACTGAGGAGGGAGACGCCCCAGATGAGGACCGTCTTGTTGTCATTCCAGCTACCTCAATGGCTATTGTTCCGCCGGACAGTGCCCCGACTGTTGGTCCGACCACGAGTACTGCCAACTCTCTCCAAAATCTAAGGGAGGATTTCGACATTTCTGACAACGTTGTTCTCCTCCTTCCTTCTCCCCAGGATAGGCCTTGGACTCCTCCTCCTGGCTACTTCTGTATGTATGAATCATTCAAAAGACATTGCCGCTTGTGGTTTCCCCTTCCTCTCCTTCTGATGCGCTACTACCACCGCCGCCAAATTGCCCTCTCCCAGCTTACAATGGGTGGAGTTAGGACCATTGTTGGTCTCTTTGTTCTTGCGGCGGAGGCTGACCTCAAGATGGGGGTCCAATTTCTCGAAAAACTAACCTCCTTCAGAGGTGTTACTAGGAAACCCAGATTTTACACTGTTTTTGGGAATCCCCAGCTTGTTACCCTTCCGGACAACAAATTCGACCACTGGGAGATGGCCTACTTCTTTGTGCAGGCCAACTCCAATACGCTCCCTGCAATCTTCTCTAGATCAGTCCGCAGGGACTGGAACTTTGATGCGAGTAGGCGATCTATTTAGATCGTCTTTTTTTTTTGGTCACTCTGTTCATATTGTTGATAACTTTCTTGTTTGTCGCAACTCGGCCGATTACAAAGAAAGCCAAGGATTTTCCGACCCTGGATGCCGACCTAGCCGCCCTTCGAGCTATCGAGAAACGTCGTTGGGTAAGCTTCAACGCTACTCGCATTGCTGCTGCGGTTGCTGCTCTTGCCGCCAAAGAGTCTGATCGCCCTACTTCTCCCCTCCATCCTTCCACTTCGTTGTGTATCTAGCCTCCCTTTTCAATGGCGCGTCCCACTGTCCAGCTTCCAAATGTGGAAATGTGGAGCAAAAAGCTGCTGAGATGGCCCGCAAGTGGGCTGAGATGACAGCCGTGTCTCAGGGAGCTCCCCAAGGTAGCCCTGTTTCCGCTGCTGGCAGCCGTGCTCTCCCGATGTCCTCTGCTCAAGCGCCTTTGTCGTCGTCTTCGCTCCCGAGCTCGGCTGAGTGTTCTACCGTTACTGCGAAGGACGTGGCTTTAGCTAAGGTTAAAGTTGCTGCCGAGAAGAGGAGGGCTGGGGGAGCGTCCTCCTCTGCCAATAAGGAGGACGCATCCCACAAGGATACCCTCCCGCCGGTTGTCACAAGAGGAGACAGCCAGCCCGATGATCCAAATCCCAAGAAGAGAAACCCCCCCCCTCTCCCTCTACCGTCCCTTCCAAGAAGTAGAGGACGGAAGGTAGAGAGGTTTCCGACCAAGCATCGGGTGATAGAAGGTTGGAGACCTCCGGACAAAGCAGGTCTGAAGAAGGGAGGTCGCCTGACAGGAGGTCGGAAGAAAAGAAGGCCAAGCCGCCCTCTAGTGACTATAACGCGCAGCTTTCCAAGCTTGTCTGCCTCAAAGGGAAAGGTCATGCATTGGAATAGGACCGTGCTGTTATTTTGCTCGGGGAATATGGATTTGAGTTCGAGTTTCCCGGAAATATTCCTTTGGCCGAAGATGCCAAGGCCAATGAGGCTTTGTATCGTCACTTTCGCCTTCCTGGGGACAAGATCATTGACCACAAACTCCTGAAGAAATCACCGACTTACCAGGAGGTTTGCCGTAGTAACACCGAGGTGACTCCCCGCCTTTCTTTCTTTCTCTCTTTGCAAGACCCTTGTCTGACGCCATTTATCTCTGTACCCTCAGCACATGGGCTTCATCAACCGCATGAGGTTGGAATACGAAAAGAAGCTCGAGACGTCAAAGAAGACCAGCTTCCACTACTTCCACGAGCTGAAGATTGAGAAAGGGAAGACTGTCGGCGCCATCAAACATGCCATCGAGACGAAATTCTCTACCAAGGCCTATTTGATGAAGCTCAATGAGCTCGAAATAACCGATCCCTGCTTCGTTCCCAGCTAGCCTCCGCCAGGGAAGAATTGAGAAAGGAGAAGGACGTGGCCACCGAGCTGCGAAAATTGTTGGAGGCTTCGCATGAGGCAGCTATAAAGAAAGAGAATGAGCTCGAGGGGACATCGAGGCCGAAGAGCGACCTCAGATGGAAGTTCGAGTCCGCCCGAGCTGCGTATGCTGAGGAGGTTGAAAGGCTCAGACTCCAGAATGACCGAGCGGTGAAGAATGCGGCGAAAGAGGCACGGAGAGAGGCAGCGGCCAAATACCGACCTAGGTTTGAAAAGGCTGAGAGAGCTATCAAGGACCTCGAGCTCGTACAGGACAATGCACTCCTTCATTCTTTAGCGAAAAGCCGCATTGACCTGTTAGGGGAATTAGCCGGGAGAGGAATCTCCAGCCTGGAGGCCGACAAACAAAAATGGGAGGAAGCTCTCGCCAACTTTCGCACTAAGTTAGAGCTCATGGACGTTGTGCAGCTCGACGCTGAACAAGATCTTCGTGTTTCCCCTCCCTCTGACAATTTCGGCGACCTGGTCACTCTTGCGGCCTCTACCTTCGTTAGCTCGAAAGAAATCTCGTCTCAGGAGGTTGCTCCCACCGAACCAGAAGGCTCTACAATGGGAGCCCTCCTGTGGGGACTGCCTCAGAGGTTCCCAGTCTTCCTGCTGGTGAATCCGCAGCCCAGTCTTCCCCAGTGCTTGACCAATTTGGCTCGAACCTACATATCATCCCTCCTGGAGCTGCCTCTGAGCTCTCAAAAGAACCTGCTTAGGTTGTTTAATTAGTTAGTTTTTGCTTGTGTATACCCGGGAGGGTTGAATTTGTACTTTTTTCTTTTAACTGATTAATTTGTCCTGATCTTTAGGAGTTGCTTTTATCGTATGCTTTCTTTATGCTTGCAAATTTCACGCATTTTCAAGGTCGGTGATATTTTAGCGATGAGCTTGCGGGAATCACCAGTGGGTAAGGCCCCCAACTTTTCCAGCACTATCGTCCTTTTGTGGTCTTACATGTCAGTTTTCAGGTGCGGAGGTTCGTTCTCCGTTTGAATGGAATATCAAGATGTGTGAGGGCCTTCTAATAGAACCTTTAGGTGGTCCTTTTCATCATCAGTTTCATTCTGACGGCTCACCCTTCTTATGAAGTGGTGATTATAGGCGCGGAGGCGGGCTCCAGCTTACCCCGTCTGTTGCCAAGGTGCTTAGGTGCAGCCTGGAGCTGGCTTACCCCGTGTTACACTCGCCAATGTTGAAGGCATTTTTTGCGGACATGGCCCGACTGCCTATAGTATGCTTAAGGTCATACTCAATCGGGATAAGACCATTCGAAGGTCGCCATTCCGCGTTCGCAGTGTCGTTCCACCGAGGCATTTAAGAGAAATGTGCGAATATATCGAGCTACCTGGCCAGGGTGCCGATGTGAGAATGTCTGAATGCATTTTAAACAAATGTTTGCTTTAGTCAAACGGTTGTGCCCGCTTGCGGGCCGCCTACGTACTCGGGAGGGATCAAGCCTATACATAGTTCAAGTACAATTTTATTTCAAATTCATGGAACCACGCATATTTTTAGATGATAGTTTTTTTTACATTGTTAGCTTCCCAGAGTCATATTCACTCCTTTGCGAGGTCTAGCTCAGGACCTCGGCGGGTTGCATGCCTTCCTTTATCGTCGGCGAACTCTTCCTAATTGGGGGATCTCGGTAGTCCAGTGTTGGAGGTGATCGTTCTCTTATCCTTTCAGCTTCCCTCCTAGGCTTTGGCACATTCCTCTGGAGATCCACACCCAAAGGGTCGTTGTTTCCTTTAGTCTCGGCATCGGGCACTTGTTGCGTGACCCCAGGGACCCGCCTCTTCCCTGTTAGGCGCAGTCTCGCGCTCGGCGTTTTTTGCCGTGACACTTGGTCAGGGCTCTCCCGTGCTCCCCCTATTGCTTTGTCGATCTCCGTTGCCGCCGATCTGGTTGGTCTCAAGGACCCGAGACTACTTTGTTCAGAGCTCGACTGCGACCTGGCCTCGGTCCTCGCCTCAACATTGGGAGCTCAGGGTGTGCCTGCGCGTATTCCCCTGTTGAATCGGATCCCTCTTGTCTTCGCACTTGATCGTTCACGCCTTTGAATCCAAGGGCCCCACGCTGCTCGCGTTGTCAACGTTCAATGGCAGTTCCCGATCTTCTTGTGACGCTCAAACTTGCCCCCGAGCTTCATGTTCGGGGAGTTCTTTCCGTCTTTGTGATCCTTCCCCGATCAGTGTAAGGGCGGACGTGAGTCCTTCGTCAAGGGGGAAGGAAGCGGTGGTGGTCAGTAGTGGCTGCAGTGATACTAGTGGTGATGGTGTCGCACCCACCGTTTGCTCTGCCGCCATCAGGCGCGGAAGTTCCAGTACTCCCCTAGTCCAAGCACGTTCGATTCGCAGGATTCTGACGAAATGTGACGCGTTCGGCACAACGATTACATCGATCGTCTCTTCGAATATTAACTGGGACCACTAAAGAAAGAATAACTGGGTTAACTTTGAAACGAGGTCTGTGTGGGTTCACCTGAGGCTCAATTGTGGAAGTTGGATGTAGCAAAGCGGAATCCACCCTCCTTCTAGCGCCAATTGATGGATCCCAGATAACCCATCGATGAGTCGGGGTGGTTCCACATAGTGATCGTTTGGAGGATATGGCCACTCTATTGAATTTCATTGCGATATTGTGAGTTACAGACTAAAACCTAAGAGATTACGCATTGGAACTTTTGTCTCCGAACTCTTTTCCCCTCTCGGTCCTCCTTCCTCTTCTCTTGTTTCCTTCTTCTTTAATAGGCGGATCTCGTAACGTTCTTTGCCATAATTCTCGGAAATCTGCCCTCTTAAATGTGTGAATTAATGCCCTTGACTCTGTTGACCTGGTCGTTGACTCTAAGATATGGGCCTTTTTCTTCATCTAGGCCCATACTCACTTTGCTCCCCCTTCATTCCGTTATGGGCCTATGCAGTCCATCTTCCATTTCTGGTTTGCTATCTTGGTTTACTCTAACCGGATTTGGTAGGGTGAAATCCACCTCCATCACGTATCTACAGAGACATGTCTACTGCATAAAAAGAATTTATACTATTTTTTGTGGACGCGTCCAAATCATAAAAATTGTTTATAATAATCTATTCTCATGTATGCATCTACATGGACATGTCCACAACATATAAAAATGTCTAGCATTTCTAGTGATGTTTCAACTTTCATATATGTCGCAACAACCCATGAAATATGATATTTTTGAACAATTGACAATATATTGCATTTACAATGATATATAACAAAATAAATACTAAAGTAAAATTATTTTAATGTTTCAACGATATTAAAATTAATAGATTTTAGTTTGAAAAATTAATTAAATCTAAACTAAGGAGAGACAAGAGTGGAAAACTAGAAGGAAGAGAGGGAGAGAAAGAGAGAGACAAAAAAAATGATAAAGAAAGTGACAAGAAAGAGAAATATGAAAAAAAAGACAAGATTAATTTGGTCATTTTTATAAGAAAAAATACTTCTTAGTAACAAAGTGCCTTAGAGTGTAAGACCAAAGTGAAAAAGTGTCCTTATGTGTAAATTTTTCTTTGTATAACTATTTAGTGAAATCATTGTACCAAAAAGTGATACCATCATTTGTTATTATTTTACCATCTTTTATCATTTATATAGGTGGGTACAAAGTAAATACATGCTATTTCAGGATATTTGATACTTGACATGCTTTGTACAAATAATTAAAATTTAGATTTGGTATTTGCCTTGCCATAAACGAGTATTTGTTGTTTTGAGTACTTGTTCAAAAAAATTTACTTACGAGTTATTTGTCCAATTGTTACTTAAGAGTATTTGCAAATTTTGAAAATATTTAAGAATTACTTACTAAAATATATTATACTAGAAATAGACATGATATTTTTGTTTTATTTATTTTACTATGGATGGATATGAAAGTTACTCTAAATCAAATATTTGTGTCTATTATAAAAAAGAACAAGAGGCAAGAGACACAAAACTTACCATCTACGAGCTTTATTTACTTTTTATAAAAAAAAAAAACACATTGTATCTAGACTAACACTTCATATTAATATATTTTCTTATTGTCCATGTGATATGTTTATTTTAAATCATTGTTCAAACGATATATCTGCAAATATCTATCATGTAACATATAACATCAAGCCGTATAACAAGTAACGATATCAAGCCGAGTAACTAAAATTTTTGTGATATTTGTTACTTGTGTTGTACTTGAAAATATCAAAATTATACGACTTGATACTTGATTTGATAGCGACGAGTACTTAAAAAATTAAGACGAGTACAAAAACGAGTCGCGTGTACAAAGCGAATAACGAATATTTGTGTCCAATCCTAATACTGCTAATTGTAGCTTTTTTTATTAAAACTGTCGCATATTGTTATTATCCTAATATTGTTTACTATATCATATTGCTATTATCCTTTAGTATATGATTCTCCTTGCAACATACAAATATGAGGAAAAATCCACTCTATTTTGTGACCACAACACATAGTGTCCAACATATTATTCGGATCTGAAAAACCGAATAAACGAACCAAAAATTTTGAATCAGAATTGGAAAAAATTGTTGACAATACTCGAAAAGTTACCAATATTTGAAAATAGAAAGAACCGAAATATTTCAGGTATCTAAAAATATCTAAAATATAGTTATGTATTTTAAAATATTTTAGGTATTTTAGACTGAGTAATCAAACACACTCAAAATATAAAAACTATAGCCTAAACAAAAATATTCGAACATACTCTAAAAATCCAAAAATGTATGAAAAAAATCTTTGATGTCAAAAATATTATGTATGAAAATTCAAAAAATACCTAAGAAAAACAAAAAAAATTCCAAAAATACATAAATCACCCAAACTATCCATACCTGAGTCCGTTTTAAAACCAAAAAATTTTCGGTTATGATTTTAAGTAACCATAATCGATTCAAATCGAACCGAAATTTTTCAGTTCCTAAATGAATATCAAAATTTAGGAATTAGACTATCCGAGAACCGAAAGAATCGATCCGAGCTGAACTGAACTGAACAAAATTTAAAAGATTAATGCCTCATAAATTTAAGTACTGACACTAGTATAAAAAAAAATAAAATTTTGAATTATTTGCATACATAAGCCAGAAGATTTTGTATTCTCTAACTCAAAATTTTGTGTAAAACCATTAATAAAAAAAATTATTTGTCAATTATTAGATCAAACCGGCTTACACACAATTAAATTAAGTTTATAAAGTCTAATTCTTCTGACAAGTGACGTTTGTTTAAGATTTTAATTATCCAAATAAATTCAAATAAAGAATAAAATCTATCTAAGCCAAGTACGACTTTGTATACTCGCCTCAAAGATTCCGTGTGTCGAATCACTTTTACAGCCTTCATCTCTCTCTCTCTCTCTCTCCTTCTCGTGGAGAGCGAGCTTCATCATCACAAAACAAAAATCTCCAATGGATCGTACCCATCAACCCGAATCCACGACCCGACCCGGTAACACGGTCGTCCTCTCCATCGAGTGTCTAAAAGGAAGCTCCAAAAGCGACGAATGGAGCGGAGATATGCTTCAAACGGGAGATATAGTGGAGGAGATTCGAATCGGGTCAGGACCCGGTTCCGCCATTTTCAAAGCTCCGTTTAGAGGAGGTAAAGCTTGGCTCCAGAAGGTTCTTCACAATTCTTACAAGAACAAAGAGACATCGATCGTTGTCCGAGTCAGACGTGGCTCCGATGAGTTCTCCGATCTGTCTGCTTGTATTGTTCCTAACGAATCCGCCGGTAAGAGACAGTACATGCTCAGATCCATTGATGACCCGAATTATACTGTCGGATTTTCGGATCGGACTGAGTCGGAATGCCTCGGTTTACAAGGTGAGTTAACTCGGTCGGTTAATTACTTTTTTCGTGTTGACTTTTCTTGCTTTGTTGGCTCTTTTTTTATTACAAGTGTAGTTGAACAAGAAATTTTGAAATTTAACAATTTAATAAATAATTTTTGACATATAAATATGTTTTGACCAATGGAAAATTATTTTATAGATTTTAGTATTATTATTTGATAATTAAGTAATAACTAAGAATGTTTCTTTAGGGAGATGTTTGATGTTAATTCTTGTAAAAAGATTTTTTTTGTCAACAAATCGATCGACTTCTTGTAAACATATATTTATATGTTTTTTTATCAACTATATGTTTATTATTTTAAATTTTCATTTGGTCGTTAATTATTACCTAAGAATATGTTTCTCCTCGGTTTCGGGTATTTTCAAGTTGTGTGTTTTGGAATTTTTAAGAAATTATTTGCTGTATCAAACCCTAACTTCATTATACTTTGTGTATAGCAAAAAATATCATTCTCACATATTTCACATAAATTAAAAAATTGTTGAAAATTTATTTTTTTCCAATCATTAGTACATTAAAAAAATTTTATCTCTAATTAATACATTAAAATAATAAAGTTAAAACCGAAATTTTATTTTATTTTATTTTTTTGTCATCTAGTGGCAAATAGTTCCTCTCATTAGAGGTAGGTGCAGGGTTCGAACCTCGGTTCTGTGAGATGGCAGCAGAAATGGTGCAACCACAGGCCCAACCGAGATTTTATTTTCTAAATTTGCATTAAAACTAAAATGCATTCTTTGTGAAACGAAGAGAGTATTAGACCACCTCCATTGGTGGTCTCTTATGAGACTCTTAAGCATTAAATTAAATCAAAAAGAAAAAAGAAAGCTAAGAGTTGATTCTAAAAACTCTTGTTTAAGAGTCAACTCTTAGCTCTCTCTCTATCTCTCTCTTCATCTTTCTCTCTCTCTTTAATTTTATAAATTTTATTATGTTAAGACTCCAAAATGGAGTTCTCCCAATGGAGATGGTCTTGTACTCTCTCGATTTTAGCATAATGTTTAAGGTTTTTGCACATCTCGATTTTAGCATAATGTTTAAGGTTTTTGCACAACTACCTACGATTTCAACTCAATGTTTAAAGTTTTTACACACTTATAAAGGAGTTATTAATTTTGATTCAATTTATCTTTTATTGCATAAAACAAAATCGACGAATACTAAAAACTTATGGATTTTTAGAGATTTCAGAATTTTATAGATTTTTAGCATTCAACTAAAAACTTACTAGAGAATATTATACAAAAAGATAAGAACGTTGTTAAAAATAATTTGGCAGCTTCAAGAGGATCAAGAATGGTGGAAGCATTGGTGAGAGCAAAGCTTCAAGATGGTTACGTTTCATATCCATGGGAGAGAAGAATGCAAGAAGCTTTACCAATCTCCGGCTCCAGCAATTTCCTCTCCATTCTTTTTCTTCCCAAAGCTTCGGGTAAGAAACATATATTCTACATTGTTAGTCACAAATCCGATATATTAAACTTTGTATTATATATTGGCATATTGACAAATTTTTGAAAATAAAATCAGCTTATGGAAGGGCAGGTTCTCGGTACAACGACTTGGAAGATACACTTGCTCGTGCCAACGCGTGGCTAAGTTGTTCACAAGCTAATGGCGTTCCAATCGTTTTTATGAATATTCAGACGGAGTCTTTGCTTACCAAGGTCAGAGATTTTTTTAGTAGTATTTGTTTGCCTGTAGAGAGTGGGATATGAAAATGTTAAATTTTGTTACATGGTAAAGATATCGGGAGAGACTGCATCGGCGACAGTTAATACAACTTCACTTTCTGATCTGTCGAATCTTGCAAACACGAGTCTCTATGGGTTTGAGGATTATCACGGAGTTGATATTGGTGTTGTGAGAGCGGTTAGGCTTTGGTTTGCTCCTCTTGGTGTTGAGTCCCCTGTTGAAATAAGACTTAGAGATGATGACACCAAACTCGGTTTCTCCATTAGCCGCACAGAAGAGGTATACGATCTCTTTTGATTTTATGTATCACGATAAAGGGAAAGGGAGGGAGTATAAGATTTTGTTTTACAACTAAACATTAGTATAGTTATATAAAGGCGGATTTGAAAATGGCTATAATATTTAGCATACATTTCATGACATGATTTTAATCGCGGAGATTTTCATTCTTATCCCGAGCTTTCAAATGGAAATGGAATCAAACATAAATTTGAGTTTCTGAATTTTTTCATTTCCATTATGTTCTCGCGACTTATCTTGTCGAGTTTTCCTATGTATCACCGTCCTCATCTAAACAAAAGTTTTGAAAATGTAATTGATTTGAATGGTTTATTCGACAGGGTTTCATTTACGTGTCCTCGGTGACCGACCACGACGACGAGAATGCACCAGCTGCAAGATCCGGCTTGAGCTCCTGGTACAGACAAGCAGCCAAAGCGTCACGTCGTTTAGTAGTTTCACGTGTAGGCAGCCAAAAGGTATTGCCTTGGATGGTCTCCTCCACAGGAGCCATTCGCTGCTATGACACCGTTTCGCTCAGTCAGAAACTGTCACTGCACCGTCACGCCAAAGTTCCCATCATCCTCCACGTCTTCCTTTGGGATACCTCCTCTGTCTCCTCACCGCCCAGGGGTGGCAGCGGTGGGACTCACTTGTTGTTTAGTAACGAAACGCTCGATTCGACGGAGTTCCCACGGCTTGGTGAGGTTTTTGTACCGCGACAGGTGGGTGATAGACAGGTGATGCCATTGCCAGATGATGAGGATGTGTTAAGGTTTGAACGCGACAATGCGGGTAATGCTTCGTTTAAGTTCCAAGAAATCCCTTTTACTAATGAGTCTCTGTGATGGAAACTTATGTGTTTGCTCTTTATGTTGTTATATTTGTGAGTTATATTTTGGAGGATATGTTTTGATACGTGCATGTATATACTAATTGGAACGCACAAGAGTTGAAATTAAAGGTTAGTTATATACTTCTTCGCTTCAATTTGCTCCAGTGATGCTTGTTTCTTTTCTTTGTAATGTAAAGTTTTTGCTTCTTATTCCTTCAACTACATGACATTGTTTAACTCGACACATCATGTTTAGAGACAAGTCCGTACAAAAAACAAGAAAAATATTTTGGTTGAATGAACATCAGTTACTAAATCTTTAAAAGTTCTTCTTATAGTATCCATACATTAGTAGTAAAAACGAAGATGAAAATTCAAAAATCATTTTGCATTAAAAACATAACTTGTTGTAATACAAAGGGAGTTTAATTTTGTTCTTTGAACCCTAATCGTAGAAGAGATAGTATTGAAAACATTATAAGGAACCTCACAAAAATCGTCACGCGAAAATCTCCATATGATCAACACTAACATCGCGTAAACACCTGTAATTAGAGCCAGGTTCAAGTATAGGCATGAAAAACATGGATTTACCGTCTAATCATTCGAGAAAAAGTTAAATTAAAAGCAGCCTAACTATTTTATAAAATATGTAGAATCGGCTCATTTTTGTTGTCTTCAAAATCTCGGGACCGGCCTTGTTTGCAATCGATCTCAAAATAATCTCTCTCGTCACCCAAAACCGGGTCTGGACACATATCTAAGAAACATTGGAATGGGGCCTCAAATTTTTTAAAATATTCAAGGACCTATTTTTTATAAAAAGTTTTTTGTTCATGTTGTGTAAAGAGAGAAAAGGATGGAATAGAAAAAACTGTAAGACTCAATACAAAAACAAACATGTAAAACATCTCTTTGTTCTATTGTAATTCGTGAGAGAATAGGTAAAAAGACGCATATAATATTTTTTTCATTTTCGCAGAATTAAATATGTATTATATGGAATCTTATTTTGTAGTTTTGTATTGGATCCCGAGTATCTTAAAATCGGCTCTGTCGTCACCAGCTTGGATCTCTACTTCATCTACATTCACAGCTCAAGTCTACTATACTTTCGATGGTAAAGTGTCCCAAGTTGTGATGGGCTTTTTCTATCTAACAAAACGCAAAAATCTACGTTGCACGAGCCACTCCACATTAGGCTTCTCCGTGTATGACTCTGAGTTTATTATATATTACAGATTTAGAATTTGGATTTATCACAAAAGTAACGTCAACCATGACACATGTATGTTCAGTGTCTCACATTTCGATATCATTTAATATGTATAAATAATGCTTTAATAAAGGTTATGACATAAGTGATTATTGAGAAAACAAAACAAAATTGAAATGTATTAAAATAGGGAATATTTTAAGTCTGGTAATTGGGAGTGACATGTTATTTCCTTTTAGAATGCACGCCGAAGATTTTATTATTTTTGTATAAAATGTTCACTTGATGGGTATTGCAAATATTGTCAATATGTCGTGATAATTTATTATTAATTTTATAATGAAAATAGAATGCTATATTTTTTTTAATAGTGCTGATTACTGGAACCAACTAAATTTCACCAGAAATGAACATGCGATATCAGCACCACCACCTAACATAATGATATTTTTCTTGTGGTATGACTACCATTCACAAGGATAAAATAATGAGTTCATTACTATAAAACGTGAACTAAAAGAAGAAATTAAAATGTTTTATTTTCTGACAAAACTAGAGAAAAAATGAAACCTACGTGTTTGTTTCCCTGATTATGAGTTCATTAACACATAGAACGTTACGCATTGCATTTTTTTGTCTACGTGTTTGTTTCCCTGATTATGAGCATGTTCAACACTTAGAAGTTATAACTATTATTAAAGACCAAAAAACTACTAATATAACGTGTATTATGATTTCCATATGCTTAAACTATTTTCATGTTTTTTTTCAAATATTTATGCATTTTTGCATGAATGATAAATTTCTAGATATCTTTATCTATATAGTTAAGTTGTATTGAATTAAAAAATTATTAAAGAACCATTTTGTTTTCCAAATAACTCTTTTACATAAAACCTAAATTTATAAATATATCATTTTAGTAAATTATTTCTTTTAAGCTTGTTGTTTTCAATTTATTTTCAACACAAAAGCTCTGTATAATTTTCTCTATCCACATAATATAACATTTATTTCTATTTTATATCACTAATCAAATTCTAATGTTTAAAAGTTAATTTACATATATCATGAAAACAGAAAATAAAATAGTTATATAACCATCCAAATTTAAATTTTCTATATACATATTCTTAACAAAAAGGTTTTCAATATTTAAATGTGACATAAATTATATTTTTAATAAAAATAAATATTTAAGTTAATAGTCGCATATTTTACAGCTTTTATTAACAATCTAATAAAAGTAACAGTCACATTCTTTACAGCCAAAAGTTTTTACCACCAAAAGTCCTAAAAGTCTACAGCAAAAACCTACATTCACATGTTTTACCAATCAACCCCTTTGACTTAAAAAACAAAAATGAGATATTTCAGACTTTAAAAAAATTACCGATGAAGTACAAAAATGTGAAGAATTGCTGTGAGATTTTTCAGGAGTACTTTTTAAATTTTCATGGCTTTTAAAACAATAAAAATATGATTGGGTAAAATATGATTTTATTTAATTTCAAAACTTTCACAATTTTTAAAGTCTATTTGCCAGTCACACCGTAAATTGAATGAAACTAGTTAAATAATGATTTTTTTATTAATATTCGGAAAATTCTTGGGTTCAATCATATAAATTAAGTGGTGTTTAGTAATGATGAAAATGATAAACAAAAACGGCTATGAGTTCTCATATGCGTTTTAGTCTTTTTTAACTGAACATATAATATTTATTTTTCTTGTAATTTTTTGTAAAAAGAATGTTAGGTCAGATAAGAATGCGGCTATTATAAAAGGAAAAAAAATCACACGTAATATAATGTGAAATCAATATTGATTAATTTACGGAAATACACTTTAAAGGAAAAGAAAATTTATATTTACACTGTCTTTTAATGGTTCTCAAATATACACCTCCTATTTGCACAAAAGTCGAAAATGTCCTTTTTATCTTTTAAGAAATAAACCCTAATAGGGTTTAAGGTTTAGGGATTATGGTTTAGGATTTAAGGTTTAGGGTTTAATTATTAGGGTTTAGGGTTTAATGTTTAGTGATTAGGGTTTAGGGTTTAGCTATTAGGGTTTAAAGTTTAGGAATTATGGTTTAGGGTTTAGGGTTTAACGTTTAGGGTTTCTTTTAGTCTAGGGGTATAATGGTCTTTTTCATTAAAAAGGAGGTGTAAAAATAAAATTTTTTCAAGCAGGGTATTTTTGAAAAACAGACAATACAAAGGTGTATTTTTGTAAGTCTCCATCAATATTTGACTATTATTCTTGATGTAAATAAATTTAGAGATGTTTTCTTTTGTGTCTACTTTAAATTTGGAGAAATCAATACTATTAAAACAGAAGCACAACAACTTCTGTTTACGTGTGATATACACCCTTTTTAAATCATGTCTTAAAAAATATTAAATGATTGATGGTATTCTTTTTATGATAATGAATTAATATTCCCGTAAATATTTATAGAGATAACAAATTTAATTTAGATTCTATTTTGAATCATAACAGATTTTAACAAAGATAACAATTCATTTAAATAATATCGTCTAACAATATATATCCTATATCTTGTGATATTATCCATTTAAGTGTGATATTATCCATTTTGAACTTTTATATTAATATTAATTATGCACCCTTATTATATAGCCTAACAACTAAATTATTTATTTCATTAATTTAGGTAATTAATTTAATTAAGTAATATTAATGGAATTAACTAATGACTAATTATTCTTTCATTTTTCACACACTTCTAGAAAATAATATTTAAAATTAAGTTTACTAATTAACAATTACAAAAAATGATATTTTTGAAGTTATTAAATATATAAATGTTTTTAAAACTAAACCGAAAATCGAAATGGGTAATTCTTTGGGTCATAGGTTGATATGGTCGGACCGATTTCAACCGGATTTAATAATAATTTTACAATAAAATTATTACTGAGAATAAATATATTTTTTTAAAATAATATTATATTTGAGAATAAATATATTTTCTTAAATATTAAAAACACTTAAAATCGTTATATTTTAAAATTAAAAGTGCAATTTTTTCCAAAAAACTATAATAATTAATAAAATAAAATAAATTTCATATTTAAAAATTGAATCCGTTTTAAATAATGTTCACCGGTTCATCGGTTTTCGGTTATT